>JAHHUM010000592.1:198909-350361 GCA_036173005.1 Crenichthys baileyi
AAAGGAATGGCAGGCGGAAGTAGAAAAGGAGCGAGGAATGAGAAGGAAGCTGGCAGACCTACACGCCAAGCTAGACGACTGCGGGCGGCGCCTGCATGACTTCTCAGTTCGCTCCGTCCAGCTGGAGCAAGAGATCCAGAGGGAGAGCCAGGTGGCAGGCAAACCCAGCGGGGCCGAGGAGTCACTCGATGCTGTAAAGGTGGAGCTGCGGATCCAGGATAGGCAAGGGGCCGATTTAGAGGAGCAGCTATCAGAGGCTGACAAGGCACTGGAGAAGGCGGAATCTCTGCTGCAGGTAAGGAGAGAGGTCAAGGTTTTGGAAAAAGGACTGTAAATTCATGTAAAGGGGCTAAGATTGTGCCCAGTTTGCTTTACATCAATCTGTTCCCTCTCCTACCTGCATAATGCAGCAGATACTTCACAATCAATAGACATTCAAAAAGGAGAAATATGAATTCTGAACAACAACTGATTCCTTTTTTTAGTATTATGACATGATTGCTGGATCCTCATATCCTGTTCATGAAAGTGTTGTATTTATACTCTAGCTTAACCAGTTTGGGAGGTTTCACTTTGAATGAAATCCTTGTTCTAAATTCATGGTTACTAATGTTGTTTACACTATATTCACATTTGTATGTCTGTCATTGTACTGTGTATAGAAATTGGGCTTAAAAATATTTATTTGGATTACAAAAGCTCCATTTATTGGATTTACTTAACCTCAACCTGTTGTAGTATATCGTCTAATTATTTGTTGACTTTGAGTCATTGGCATAGACTTAGTCTCATAATATAGCCCTAACCCAGTTTGAAGGGAAAATCGAGCTTTTTCAAAACCCATATGCAACCCAGGACCAACCCTACACTCATACAGCAGAGAAAATAAGTATTGAACACATCGACATATGAACCTCTTGATATGAAATTCACACCAGATGCTGGTCACAAGCCATGTAATCCTCACAGAGAGGAAAGAAAATCAAATTAATTTTAGTTCAAAGATTAAATTGTGAGTAATGACACAGATGGTAAGTGTTAAACCTGATTCCTGACTTCTTTCAGTAGTTTGTCAGCCTGCCGCAGCAAACTTTAATCAAGCTTTAATGTGCTTTTTCTTCAGCAGTGGAGTCTTGCACAGTGACATGTCATTGCAGTTAAGTGAGTCACTTATTGTTATCATGGTAAAATTTTATCTGCTTTATCCAGGTTTTTCTGGAGCTCTCTTTAAGTAGCCCTTTGCCAACTGATCTGATTATTTCTTTGACTCCTCTATCAGAAACCTTGCAACGAGCACCTGGTCGTAGTTGGTTTATGCTAAAATAATGCTCTTTCCACTGCCAAATTATGGCCTCAATGGTGCTCCCTGGAACATTCAGTATGCTTTCAGAGAGCTCTTTACTGTAACCTATCATGACGTACGTCTTGTGCAACACCTTAATATTAAACTGATGGCCTATTAAAAGTCCATCAGTTTGCACTGGCATGGGGCAGGATTGTTTTGTAAATTTTGACAGTTCTCAGTTATTTTCCTGATGCTCCAAGTCTTTTTGCACCTTCTCTTCTTCATGTGTTCAGTACTTACTACCTGTGTCATTCCTGTCTATAAAACATAACTGAATTCATGGGCCCATTTGTTTTGATTTCTTTGTGTTGATTACTTTGGTTGTCACCAACTGGTGTGAATTTCATGTTAGCCTCATTAGAAATCTATTTATTGAGTACAAGTTTGTATGAAGGATGAGTGATATGTGGTACTTTCAGCCATATGAAGTAACAATAGAACATAATTTAAGTATTATAAGTTTATTTGGCAATAGATTGGAGAGCAATGTCATTGCATCAGAACCTAAAAAATACTGCTCTTAGAATTAAACGTTACCCTTTATCTAATAAGCTACTTCACTACACCAATTACATAAGATAAGATAAGTGCAAATGAATGGGTAAGCAGCGCACAAAAATCCATTTAATCATATTTTAAAACATAAAGACATTCACTGATGTTCTCATAAAGCCTAAGGAACAAACACTAACCTTACTGTCAGCTTGTGGGCTTTCTAACATCATTATTTTTAGTTTATTGTTATCATTATAAGTCATAGTTTTTCATGTTAGAACATTTTTTTGAGTGACAAATGAGAATTGGCCATCCCTGGATGGTCAATTCTTATTTTCTCCCTGCTGTTTGTACTTTTCACTGAGTTTGCATCGGCCAAAGGATTAAAGAAAAATGTATTCCTCCTTTATGGTAGCATAGCAGAAATGAGAATGGTTAGGTTAAAGCCTTGTCAAAAATGGGATGCAGAACTTTTTCTACAGCTCATTTGGCTTTTAGTCAGAGAGCCTTTCAAGAGAAAATCTAACATATTTAGTATTCAGTTAAAAGGACAAAGAGGAACTGTGTCATAGACAGCGAGGGCACTCTACCGCTGATTTACAAAGGTACCTGTGATAGCGGGAACAAAGATGAGTTTTTTTATTTTACATAGGTTGTTAAAACATCAGATATTGTAATAGGCAGCAAATAGCACTGCATGGGTTGTAGGACAGAATTCATATTGCCATGCATACAGTAACTGCAAGAGAAAATGGGAAGCCTTCACTTCCTCAAAATGTTAACACTTCTGAACATAAAATAGTACAAGAAAGCTCAGTCCATTTTGATGAAAAAGAGCTTGTGTCAGTCATCAGTCAGCGGAATTGGTTGAGGCAGCCAGCAGAGCGTTAAAATGTTGCCGGTGATGAGCACAGCGTTCCTGCCATCGGGCTAATGGAGGCAGACCTGCAGGTGTGAACTGCCTCAGCAGGCTTTCTCAGTCCAACATCAATTATCCAAACACACTTACGCATGCACACACACACAGGCCAGCGAAGCGGCCTATATGTGTTTGTTTCAATGTGCAGACATGCTGATAAAAAAAAAACCTGATTGTCAGTTAAAACAGATTGCCATTTTGTTTGTGTGCATTAAAGTTCACTTTGTGTGCATGAAATTGTTTTCCTTGAAGCTGTTTTCCTGGAAAAGTTCAGAACTTTACATTATCAATAACGTCTGATAAACATTGCATTGATGTATAAATATGCATCATGCTTCTTTGATCTGATAAAATCAGGCACTTATATGACTCAGTCTAATAGACTGGTAATTACCTGATAAGCAGTAATCTGCGTCAGTGACTTTAGTTTGAATTTGTATATTCGGCTGCCATCTTGTGGTAAATACTGGAAGCTTTTTTTTTTAATTGTAAAGAAAAATTAAACTGACGTGGAAAAAATATTTTTATGCTTAACAGACTCATGCAGCCAATAACAGTTCAGTCATATTTTACTTTACCCCATCTTTACCATGCAGTCTAAGCAGAATGAGCTGGAGGATCTGAATAAGGACCTGAGGCAGTGTAACCTGCAGCAGTTTATTCAGCAGACAGGCGTCCTGCCGGCTCATGCCCACTCACGCACAGAGCTGCAGGACCAGCTTGAACAGCTGGAACTGGCAGCAGGTAGTATGGACGCTACACATCTTTTTTTTTCATAATGGCAGGTTCTCTGAAGATTTTCCTTTTTTTTTTGTCCTTCAGGCCGCAGTGCCACTCCTGTGGAATTTCCACCTCGTCCGACGGCCAAACAGTTCCTAGGACATCCACGGAACCTGCAAAACCCTCTAGTGTCCAGCCTCAACCCTGAGGGTGTGTATGTGTGAGACCCTGCTGCTTCCCACGTCTCCATCCCCTGGTCCCAGTGCCCTACACCCCATATCTACTCCAGCTTTCTTGGGCTTAAGGCTGATGCTTTTAATAATGGTGTTGAATCTGGAACCATCTGGTGGTCTCTTATACTTCTTAACTTCCCTGTGCTCAGCCATTGTAGCATGAAATGCTTTTCTTTAACAGCTTTCTCTTAGTCCTGTCCCTAGCTTTTTACATCTGACAAACTTTTCCACATTCTTCGTTTTAGTGTTTGTTGCAACCTTTTACGCTTTAATTCTCAAGGGTTTATGTTCTCTGTACTTCCATGTCCTTGTTGCATCACACTATTTGCTTCTGGACTAACTATAACTGCTTCTGTTATACTTTAATGCTTCATGGGATTTGCCACTAATCCCCTCCTTTTGTAATTCCAAGTGGCCTTCCCACCCTCAAGTCAAAAATCAACTCCCAGCAGCTGCTCTTCACTGTATCTCAATGTAACCTTTTCATCGCATTGCAAATTACTGTGCCCAACATTATTTTTTTTTACTGTAATATGGAAAACATTTAGGCCAATATCACTTCTGTTTGCGTTCCATGTATGAGTACCATTAATTTACATGTGAGGGCATGTATCTGCACAATGCCATGTACTTTTGTTGCTCTTTGGCTTGACTTCCAAAGAGCAATAGCCTTTCACGGGCTCTGCAAATGTATAGCACTGTCCCATTCTCCTCCTGTGTAAAGCATTGGGCTATGTGTGCCTAACGAAAAATGTGCCAATATCTTTCTGGACCCCTCGTTATAGACGAGAGGCTAGTATTGTCTGTTTTTACCAGGATCCTTCTATAAAAACAGATGCATTTCAGATGTAGAGCCACAGGCGCTGGGTTTGTTGAGAACCTTCTTTTGTTCTCCTCTGGGACGGATGTACCTGGTTCTTATGCTGTCTTCACACCCACAGTTTGACCTGTCACAACACGTACTCATTGTATTATAGAATCAAGAAAAGTTAATGCACAGTGCATTGTAAAAGTATTGTTACTCCTTTAATTTTTCGCTTGTCAGGTTACACCCACAAACTTCAAGGTATTTTACTGCAATTTATTTGATTAACTAACAAATGAGTGCATAATTCTGAAGTGGAAAGAAAATAATACATGATATTTGAAATGTTTTTACAAAAAACAAACTGAAGTGTGACATGCATTTGTAATCTGATATCCTTAAAACACTGATGTCCAAAGTTCGTCCTCAATAGCCGGTGTCCGGCATGTTTTAGATGTTGCCCTGATTCAACACACCTGGAACAAATGAATGGTTCTTCAGCAGGTCTCTGAAGAGCAGGAAAATGGCTTTAAACATACATATGTGGTAGAATACATAGTCATGTGTTGAAATGGCCTAGTCAAAGACCAGACCTATTCCAATTGCACATGATTTTATTTAGAGGACTGAATACAGATCCATGTCTCACTTTTCAGATGTGTATTTGTAAAAACATTTGAAGTCACAATTTTCTTTCAGTTCCAAAATGATGCTCTACTTTGTGTCGTTCTTGGAGTTTGTGGTTGTATTCTGACAAAATGTGGAAATGTTTCAGGAGTATGAATACTTCTCCAAGGTACAGCTTGTCCTAACAAAAACAAAAAACTCTCTCTAACAAGACTATTTAGAAATTGTAATTCAAAAATTAATTAATTTCCATTTCAAAATATTTAAGACATTAGGATAAATCATCCTAATATGCTGATCGGTCAAACTGTTGTGTGTGTCTTGTGTGCATTTCCTTCACATTTGCAGTGTTATTTTTCTTTGAGATTAGAGACAAATGCCCATATCAGTTCCTCTAATATAAACTATTTATTTTCACTTGTCTTCAAATTTACTACTCTGACTACAAGCATTGAGTCATAATCCCCAAAATCTGTGGGTAAATGAATTAACCCAGCAACTGGTCTTGTGTCAGTGTGTTCCCTGCAGGCTTGTGTGTGCCTATCCAGATTAATCCAACTCTCTAATGATGTTTTCAGCTGAAGTGTCCCCACCTCCCTCCAAAACAAAACAACGGGATCATCATCCACGACTTGTTTTTGTGTCTTGCAGTCCTGACATCCCGAGAGCCATCATGGAGATAAAACACGGACCGCAGGGCCAAGGGAAAGTTTTTCACTTTTCTGTCACCATCACCACTTGTTTAACTCCTTTTGCTTCCCAACATTTCCATTTGTTATTAATTTACCTTACATGTACTTTATATAAATAAGAAAAGCTATATTTACAATGTTTTGCTACTGTAAACATTTTAAAGAATCTGTATGAAATGCAAAAATAATTTAGGAACCTTTGACGAATAGAGATTATTACTATTACTGTGTATTTAAATAATAAAATGTGAATCGTGTTTTAGATATTCTTTTGTTGAGTAATTTTTTTTAACCTTTTATATGAAATTATAGGAACCCCATTTAAAAACTGTGCATCTGGAATCCTTATTGTAACTATATGACTTGTAGTGCACACTTGTTAAAAATTACAATGCGATTATATAAAATGTATCATGAATAAGAGTTGAAATAAGCATGCTTTTTTCTGTACTTGGTGTTCAATGGGTCTGTGATGTCTAGGCATTAATAATCAACTCTCTACATGTAGCTGATGGAGATCTCTTAAAGTGCGTTGTTGATGCAGAAGGAAATGAGGCAAAGATCCTGGCATCCCAGCTGCTGCTGTTATTAATAATGTAACTCATTACATCAATAAAAACAGATAATTGCACGAAAGCAATTAGGATAGAAGGATACTCTGAGAGGCAGCCTATAGTGCTTTGCAAAAGTATTCAAACCTTTTGAACTTTTCACATTTTATCCTGTTATAAACGTCAATGTATTTTATTGGAATTTTGAATGGTAGACCAACACAAAATATCAAATAATTGTTTTGTTTTTTTTCACAAAGAAAACTCTGAACAAGTATGGAGCCCATTTGCATTCACCTCCCTTTACTCTGACTCTGAGAAGCAGCCAGTGGGGTCCTGGTAACTCTGGAGGAGCTGTAGAGGTCCACAATTCAGGAGACAGGACTACAATTAACCGTGCAGAAAACTGCCTTGTTTTCTGCATGGTTTCCCAAGAGTGGGAAACACATTTGAACAAAAGCCATAAGAGGACTGGACACAGCAAACATGAGGAAGCAGGAGCTCTTGTCAGAAAGAAGCCTACATGATGTAAAGATGCATGAAGCTAAATTCAAGGCAATGCTGGAGGAAAAGCTGTTAGAAGCTGCAAAAGACTTTGACAGTTTGCCAGAGGTCCATCTTCCAGGAGGGCGGTGGCCCTCAATATACAGCCAGAGCTACAATAGATTTGATTATATCATTGAATATTTACGTATTACACCTAAATTTAGTTTATAATCTGTTCACGGACGCTCTTTTCAATCTGACTCAGCTTGACCTATTTTGCAAAGACAAATGGGCCAAATTTTCAGTGCAGAGCTTGTTGGTGTACCCCAAACAACTTGCAGCTGAAACTGCGAACTTTTCTATTTTGTTAACAATGTTGAAAACAGTTTTCCTTCCACTTCACAATAATGCCCCAATCTCAACAAAAATATATTGAGCTTTCTGATTGTAGCATGACAAGATAGGAGCTAGAAAAGCTCTCATAGAGCGCAGACCTCCAACAAGCCGATAGAGTTATTGATACATGTCAGTTGTTGTCCAAACTGATGAGATATACTCTGGAGAACTTCTGGCCACTGTACCCGAGCTGCTGAAAGGGTGAGGAACAATGTGGGGATTCCAAGTTGTCCCACCATGGTATGGCAATGATAAAGCAACCTTCAAATAAATCCTGGATCCAGATGGTACGCCGCATCACTGTAACAACCTACACATCAGTTCCTTGTCCTAATACACACCTTTCCTGAAAATCGAATCAAAATCCATTCATAACATTTTGAGATATTTTGCAAACAGTCAAACGGACAGACAAACCCCAACAAAAAACATAACCTCTTTGGCAGCGTTAACAAGATCAAGGTGTAAGAATACTTGTAGAAGGCACTTCAGGTGGTTATATAAATGCATTTTTGAGATCATTTTAACATTTATACTCTG
The DNA here is from genome assembly GCA_036173005.1 of Crenichthys baileyi. Taxonomy (NCBI): domain Eukaryota; kingdom Metazoa; phylum Chordata; class Actinopteri; order Cyprinodontiformes; family Goodeidae; genus Crenichthys; species Crenichthys baileyi. Next base: position 206,719 of record JAHHUM010000592.1, read on the forward strand.
AGAATAACGGGCTGAGAGGGGTTCCTAAGGGAGAACACAACAAGAACCTGAGTGCGTACTATCGCTGCTTAAAATACTGCTAATCAGAGAACGCTGTGCTGTTACAGCTTATCTCCAGTGATCATAAATCTTAACAGTGTAGGATAAATACACATCCACTTAGCTCCTGCACACCACTTTTGTCCTCCACCCCGTTGCTCTGTTTGTTTACCCTGGAGACCAACCTTACTGTCTGTCACACTCTGAGTGACGTAGGCCTCCCCGTGTGCTCTGGCTGACCTCGGACTGATACCCTGTGGGCTTCTAAAAATACCCCTCTCTGCCGACTCGGGGCAGGTACATCATATTTCTAGCTGTCTATCTTTTCCTCTATGTCTTAAAGCATTTTACCCATCGTTACCCAAGTTTTGATACAATGATCAACTATGCAGAATTGGATTATTTTGAGATTTCGAACTGGCTTTTCAAGGGTTAGATAAGCTTCAAATCCTTGTTTTGTCCCCACTGTCTGGACAAGACCAAAGCTTTGTGGAGCACTGACGCCTTCTCCTGGACATGGAGAACATTACACAAGCATCTTTGTCTTAATGCAAATCTGTTACATTCACCGTTTCCCACCTACAGTGTCATTCAAATTGTTGATATTTAGGGATCCATAATGATACATTAACAGATCATAACAATTTTTCAGGCGGCTGTGCCTTGGGAATTACGCATAGCTTTATGTTATCTTACTTTAGACAAAAACTGATCAAAATGAGCATCTGGAAAAACAATCTTCTCTGTGAGGGTGACCATCTGCACGTCCCATATCAGGATGACGATGACAGGGAGCTCAAGTCTAACAGCCAGACAGACACACTCCTGTCTTTTTCCTCTGTGTCTCAATGACTTATTGTGTACGGATGAGGTGGGAATAAAAACAAAATCCTGTGAAGACGTGCACCACATGACAAGATAAAATGAGCGGCAGGTGATCCAACAAATGGTTTTAAGTCACAACTTTACTTCTCACTTTAGGCATGTAGAATTACACATTGCACCAACTATAAGATGTTACTCATGAATTAGGTAAATATGGTTTATTTCCATGCAAACGTCAGGAAAGAAAATGACATGACTACCTTTATGCATTTTGTTCTGAAGCCAAGTTCAGCGGTTTCATGTATCACACTCGAATGGCACCCTGGGTAAGCCCCTACTTCTCCTACCCCACACACAACCAAACACACATCTGCAAAAAAACACATTATACTATGTCACTCATTAGAGCATTAAAAGCTAAAGAATTTTTATTGTCTCGACTGATGAAAATAAAGAGATTTAGATATAGATTTCTACAAAACTTCTTAGAAAACTAAGATTACCCTTTTCTACATGAACTATGTTTTATGGCAATATTTGGCTTTGGTTGGAGGGTTCAGACTGGAAAGAGGCAGAGAAAGAAGGGTAGGACATCCAGCAAAGCTCCTGAGGTCAGAAGTCGAACCCTGGATGGCTGTGACAAGGCCTAATGGCCCCTGCATATGGGCCCGCTCTGTTGCTATGCCTCGTGTTGACCTCACAAACTCTGCTTCAAAGAATCTGTACTTACTGTAGAATAATTCAGTCCAAATTTGACCAGTATATGTGTTGTTCATTTAACATGTGTCTCAATTTAAGCTGGTCACAATGCAGTTTAAGTATTGAAATCAGCTTTTTTCGATATTTTCAGAAAAAAAGAGTAAAGTTTCACAAATCTCAAATTGTGTTTTATAGAATCAATGTGCAGTGTGGAATAAGTCAATTTTTGAACTAAAGTTTGTTAGATTTTGTACTAGAAATGGTGTAAGGGAGTCCAGATTCATAAATCATAAGTCAAGAACTGGATATCAGTATAATTTGTGAACTGATGACTTTTTTTAATTGCATGGTGCCCTCCATTCCATGCTGCCCTGGACAGAAAGCCATATCTCTTATATTTAAAAAAAAACTGCCACTGATGATAGCAACTTTTCTGAATACCCAGAAACCTCCAATTTGGTCCTCCAACTAAGAAGAAAACTGATCAAACCCACAATTACGAAACAGAAACTGAAATAAAACTCACCAGCAGCCTCAACTGATGGCAAAAGGCCAAAGGCAAAGCAAAAGCCACTTGGGTCCTAAATAAGGTATGTCAGCATAGTAGGAAGTTGGCTTCAGTACAAGTGGAGACCACTGGGAGGGAATTTGAGTGGATCGGGCCTTTCCCAGCAGCGCACAGGACATGATCTAGAACAGCATGTATTTCTAGGTGTCTGCCTTGTCCGGATGAGGCTGGTCTGAAGGTGCGGCGGGGTGAGCGGTACTCCCAAAACCAGGTTAGCCGCTGTCACACGCACAGTGGAACTGGCAATTGGCGCAATGTGCGTTAGTCAGTGGCTTACCTGCTTTTAGATCTCAGAGGTTATAGTGACAGTGCTGAGGCTCACACACTCTGCATAGTAGAGACAAATACTGTGTCAGCATTAATTAATGAATCAAATTACTTGGTTAAATCATCGTGGCAGTATATGTCTTAACAGCTGAATAAAACCACAGAAATGTATGTTTTCTAAATATTATACTGTATCAACGCTGTAATAGGGAAAGCAAAAATAGTGAAATTAGGTTTGACTTCCTGTTCATGATGTATGGATCATTCAGTACATTAAGATACTGCTCTCATCGTATTATTAAGCGGTAAAAAGAAAGTTTCATTCTCACAAATTGTACAACAATAAGCACCAAATAAATACATTCCTAACACAATTACACCAAATAAGATGATTAATGTAACCCGTTTAAGACTATATGTTGATTTAAATAAATGTAGAGCTACTTACTAGTCCCAAGTTTTCTTTTAGAATATTTTTTGTAAAAAAAAAAAAAAAAAGTTTAATTCCTGCTCGAAGGTCCAGATATGTCATATCCAAATTTTTTAAATGTTTTTTTCTTTCATTATTAAAGAAATCTCAGCGTAGGATTAAAGCCGGGTGCATTTAGGAATATTCTTTAGCTTACATCGCCGCAGAAGTTCGGTTCACTTACATTACTCCTGCTCTGCCCACTCCCCTGCATCTGCAACCCGACCTGGTTATGCAAATGAGTAGCAAACTGGCTTTCCGCTCAGCCAATCACATGCCGCGCTGCAGTCAAATGTCCCACCTTTAGATAATAATTCACATATCGGGAGCTCTGTGGGCGGGATGTTCAAGAACAGCATGTTCAGTCGATTGTTCGAGTTGTAGTTGGGGTGCGGCGCGTTCAGTTCTGCACGTCGTACATCTGGAATGAACCATTACCTCGTTAACAGTTTCCTGCACTGCTTCGTAATTGTGGCGCACATCTGTGCTATAAAGGTTCATTTACCCTTAAACACACACCCTGGAATGCGGCATCCTCCACTCGAGCTGGTAGAGGGGGTTAAATCCGTTTGGACTGCGAGCGCTCCGACCCCTCCGGTGTGAGGTGGTTGAACTCGGCTTACTTTGTGTACCGTGTTGCCATGAGTGGAGTGTGGCTGTGCACGTACCAAGGATGCTGCATGACAGGCTAGTCTGATGATGATAATGACGGGGAGGAAGGGAGGACAGGGAACACTCAATAATTTACGGAACTAGAGCTGACATAATTTACCCATTGTATAACATCATAGTAGTATAAAAATGAATACATAAAATCATCAGTCATTTAGATGAAAAGATCACAATGAAAAAGTTAAGATATATGACGTGAAATTAAATGAGTTTCAATCAATTTAAATTTTTGTACTTACGAAACACTCAGTGACGGCTTATTTGTACGCATTTAATGTCTAAAATAGCTTTAATTGCACTGATTATTTTACAAACAAGATATCTGGAATTTTATATTATTATTATTATTATTATTATTATTATTAATTGATACTGTGTTGGATTACTCTCAACGAGGATATATATGACCTTACGACCAGAGCATTAATGCCCACGACAAAACCGGGATTAGATGCTTTATGTAACAGTTGTTTTTTGTAATTTTCTCAGGCCACTAGGGGCCGACCTTTTCAGTTTTTTTATGACGTCCAATGGCTCATGCTATGTATGTAGAATATGCCAGAGATTTGTTGTTTTTTTTTAAATTTATTATTTGTTTGGTGTGTCTTGTCATTGACCAAAAAAGTGGTTACAGTTCTTAAGCCTAATTTCCTGTTCATTCGCAAATTTTAGATCGGGGCTCCAATTTGGTGCTTCGTATTTTCAAGCTCAGGGTGTATATATCTATATAGATATATATCTATATCTATATAGATGTAGATATATATATATATATATATATATACAGGAGTTGGACAATGAAACTGAAACACCTGGTTTTAGACCACAATAATTTATTAGTATGGTGTAGGGCCTCCTTTTGAGGCCAACACAGCGTCAATTCGTCTTGGGAATGACATATACAAGTCCTGCACAGTGGTCAGAGGGATTTTAAGCCATTCTTCTTGCAGGATAGTGGCCAGGTCACTACGTGATACTGGTGGAGGAAAACGTTTCCTGACTCGCTCCTCCAAAACACCCCAAAGTGGCTCAATAATATCTAGATCTGGTGACTGTGCAGGCCATGGGAGATGTTCAACTTCACTTTCATGTTCATCAAACCAATCTTTCACCAGTCTTGCTGTGTGTTTTGGTGCATTGTCATCCTGATAAACGGCACCGCCTTCAGGATACAATGTTTGAACCATTGGATGCACATGGTCCTCAAGAATGGTTCGGTAGTCCTTGGCAGTGACGCGCCCATCTAGCACAAGTATTGGGCCAGGGGAATGCCATGATATGGCAGCCCAAACCATCACTGATCCACCCCCATGCTTCACTCTGGGCATGCAACAGTCTGGGTGGTACGCTTCTTTGGGGCTTCTCCACACCGTAACTCTCCCGGATGTGGGGAAAACAGTAAAGGTCGACTCATCAGAGAACAATACATGTTTCACATTGTCCACAGCCCAAGATTTGCGCTCCTTGCACCATTGAAACCGACGTTTGGCATTGGCATGAGTGACCAAAGGTTTGGCTATAGCAGCTTGGCCGTGTATATTGACCCTGTGGAGCTCCCGACGGACAGTTCTGGTGGAAACAGGAGAGTTGAGGTGCACATTTAATTCTGCCGTGATTTGGGCAGCCGTGGTTTAATGTTTTTTGGATACAATCCGGGTTAGCACCCGAACATCCCTTTCAGACAGCTTCCTCTTGCGTCCACAGTTAATCCTGTTGGATGTGGTTCGTCCTTCTTGGTGGTATGCTGACATTACCCTGGATACCGTGGTTCTTGATACATCACAAAGACTTGCTGTCTTGGTCACAGATGCGCCAGCAAGACGTTCACCAACAATTTGTCCTCTTTTGAACTCTGGTATGTCACCCATAATGTTGTGTGCATTTCAATATTTTGAGCAAAACTGTGCTCTTACCCTGCTAATTGAACCTTCACACTCTGCTCTTACTGGTGCAATGTGCAATCAATGAAAACTGGCTACCGGGCTGGTCCAATTTAGCCATGAAACCTCCCACACTAAAATGACAGGTGTTTCAGTTTCATTGTCCAACCCCTGTATATATAGAGAGAGAGACAAGTAGATAGGAGTATTGACTGCCGATTGTGGTCACAATTACAGGTCACAGTTCTCTTCCACTGTTATTTTGTCAGAAAGGTTTGCTTTATAGCAATGAATTTATTAAATGTCTAAAAATACTGGCTGTATGTTTAGAGCTGGTTGTCATGTTGGAAGATGAAAATCTCACTCCCAGTCTCAAGTCTTCTCCATCTCTACATTTTCTTCTAGGATTTCTCTTTGCTCCCTCATCTTTCCTTTCAGCTCTGACCAACTTGCTGTAGAAAACATCCCCACAGCATGATGCTGTCACCACCAGGTTTCACTTTGGGGATGCTGCATTACTGAATTGTAGAGAATTTCTAATTTCTGAGGAATATGATCCAGAGCTGTATTTTAAAAATTACATTCAGAAATAATGGTTTTTTTTCCTAATGTTACTTCAGTTATTTAGTTTAATTACATGACTAAATTACAAGTCAGGCTTATTACATAAATCATGTACAACGAAATGGGACACTACGTCAAACTGTGTTCAACTAGATGCACCTAAAGAAATAGCAGCAAACTGTGTCATTGTGACAGACTGCAAAAACAGAGCCTAAAGATCCAAAGTAAGATTTGTATGTTGGTTGTTATTTGCACATTTAACCTTATTTTATCTTTGAGTGTAGGAGTTTTTTATAGGTTATTGATTCATTGATCAAAGGTAAGTGATCTAAACAGATTTAACAATTTTAGTTAGTGTAGTTTCAAAGGGAAGATTTGCTACCAAAATATATTAGTCCTGTATTCTAAAAGAGTTGTTAATTACATTTTATTTTTTCTCGCATTCTAAAAAAATCAGAAGTCAGTCATGTAGACTTAACATTATTTGATTCATACAAGTTGGATTTATCTGTCTCTTTGAAATTTGAGCAACTACCAGATGTGCATATTGTATTTCTTTTTATATCTAGCCAACACAAATATATTTCACTTAGATAAAATGTCTTGTAATCCATTTAAGCTGTTATTGATAGCACACAGTTTTAGTGCAATGTGTAATACTGACATTTTATAGCAATACAACAGAACATGGGCTTTATTGCTAGTTGCGTTTGGTTATGTTATTGGAATACATAAAATAAAAAAATCAACGATACTGTTCATTTGCACCATATGGTTAGTTGTGGGACACAAGGAAATAAGGATTTTTTTTACACAGAAGCTGAAATGAATTACTACATCTGCCATTAGTGAACCTTTTTCTATACTGTTAGTAAAAAAGGCCGATTATTAGCTTTTAATGCTAAAAGAGCAAGACAAGCTATGTCACATTGAGGTGTAATACCCATAATACATAATGAATTTGAACTAAATCTGTAAAAAATAGTTTGCAGCATCTGGAACAGTAGTTATGTAAATCACTAAAAAATTTTCGTTTAGCTGAAACAAAGAACATGACTGATCAACCACTGTGCTCTGCCAGGTTTATTTTAACCTTTGAAAATACTTTTTGAAAGATTAGATTCCTGGATGAGAAATTTGATTGGTAGTAGTTAGACTGGTCAATGATCTTATATTATAGTGAGTTGCACTGATTTTCAAACAAGAAACTGGAATACTTTGAGGGTGGATCATTCCCAGTTCTGACTTCAGAAGTAGATGGAATGCAACATAAGTAGCCACCAGCACTTTTCCTGCTTCAGTGTCATCCTCATCCGTTTAAGATGTCTCCAATTAAGCAAAAATCACTGTACTTTAAAAACGTTGGGCTATTGGTGTTTAGCAGCTCTACGTGACACCTAACTTGTTTGTACTTATCTTGGAAATAATTAATACCAATATTTCAGTATAATCAAACACAGTCCAGATACCACCAGTGATGCTTTTACCACAAAAATCCTTTCTTTATTTAGATTAAGTACACTGCTCAAAAAAATAAAGGGAACACTCAAATAACACATCCTAGATCTGAATGAATGAAATATTCTTATTGAATACTTTGTTCTGTACAAAGTTGACTGTGCTGACAATTTATAAACCAATGGAGGCCTGGATTTGGAATCACACACAAAATTAAAGTGGAAAAATACATTGCAGGCTGATCCAACTTTGATATAATGTCCTTAAAACAAGTCAAAATGAGCCTCAGTATTGTGTGTGGCCTCCACGTGCCTGTATGACCTCCCTACAACGCCTGGGCATGCTCCTGATGAGAGGGCGGATGGTCTCCTGAGGGATCTCCTCCCAGACCTGGACTAATGCATCCGCCAACTCCTGGACAGTCTGTGGTGCAACGTGACATTGGTGGATGGAGCGAGACATAATGTCCCAGATGTGCTCAATTGGATTCAGGTCTGGGGAACGGGCGGGCCAGTCCATAGCTTCAATGTCTGCATCTTGCAGGAACTGCTGACACACTCCAGCCACATGAGGTCTAGCATTGTCCTGCATTAGGAGGAACCCAGGGCCAACCGCACCAGCATATGGTCTCACAAGGGGTCTGAGGATCTCATCTCGGTACCTAATGGCAGTCAGGCTACCTCTGGTGAGCACATGGAGGGCCGCACAAAGAAATGCCACCCCACACCATTAATGACCCACTGCCAAACCGGTCATGCTGAAGGATGCTGCAGACAGCAGCTCGCTCTCCACGGTCTCTCCAGACTCTGTCACGTCTGTCACATGTGCTCAGTGTGAACCTGCTTTCATCTGTGAAGAGCACAGGGCGCCAGTGGCGAATTTGTCAATCCTGGTGTTCTCTGGCAAATGCCAAGCGTCCTGCACGGTGTTGGGCTGTGAGCACAACCCCCATTTGTGGCCCTCATACCATCCTCATGGAGTCGGTTTCTAACCGTTTGTGCAGACACATGCACATTTGTGGCCTGCTGGAGGTCATTTTGCAGGGCTCTGGCAGTGCTCCTCCTGTTCCTCCTTGCACAAAGGGGGAGGTAGCGGTCCTGCTGCTGGGTTGTTGCCCTCCTACGGCCTCCTCCACGTCTCCTGGTGTACTGGCCTGTCTCCTGGTAGCACCTCCAGGCTCTGGACACTACGCTGACAGACACAGCAAACCTTCTTGCCACAGCTCGCATTGATGTGCCATCCTGGATGAGCTGCACTACCTGAGCCACTTGTGTGGGTTGTAGAGTCCGTCTCATGCTACCACGAGTGTGAAAGCACCACAAACATTCAAAAGTGACCAAAACATCATCCAGAAAGCATAGGTACTGAGAAGTGGTCTGTGGTCCCCACCTGCAGAACCACTCCTTTATTGAGTGTGTCTTGCTAATCGCCAAAGATTTCCCCCTGTTGTCTATTCCATTTGCACAACAGCATCTGAAATTGATTGTCAATCAGTGTTGCTTCCTAAGTGGGCAGTTTGATTTCACAGAAGTTTGATTTACTTGGTTTTTATTTTTTTGAGCAGTGTACATGAGGTTATGGAGCCTTTAAAACGGGTACTGTCTCTTTAAGAATCACATATGCCGAAGTTCACCCAGTAATTTCCGTCCTTAGCCAGCCGGTGGTGTCACTCACCAGCAGGACTTCAACCCTGTCTGAACATACCCTTCAATGCTGAATGGGGTAGGTTTAAAATATACATAAATACTTCTACTTGACATTATAGGTGCATGACATAAAGCTTAATGTTACGCAAAACGCTCCACAGAGTGACTGGCTTTCGCATAAAATTTAAGCGGACTTGGGGTTAACGTTAGCTAATTTTAGCTACTCGGAGGCTAGCTGGCATGCTACTCTGAAGCTAATTTTACTAGCTAGCGTCATTTGTTGGAAAAAAAGAACATTATAAAAAGTGGTCATTTGTTGTCATGGCATAAATATTGAATATTAATTTGCAGATCTGCGCTGTATGTTTATTTTATGCGAAAACTACTGAAGAAAAAGATTTGGTCCTGAATTTTGTTCTTTGTTTACAAATGTAGCATTTCCACTGTGCAATGCTACTGTTGGTTAGCTCTTAAACGTTAAATAACACTGGTTAAACGTAATACTTAGAATGACAAAAGCTGCAATATTTTATCAGCTGATAAAGATGGAATACATGTTAATTTAAGGCTGGTGGTTACAGAGAAAGAAGGATCAGAATTTGATTGCTTTTTGTAGTTGTGATTGTTGTAAATTAACCGTCATGAATGGATGCATAAGATGAAGACGTCAAATCACAGTTAAAACGGATAGGAATATCTGAATCTTTTTGTAAAACGACTTAAGATTAACATTTCTTTTTAGTTTTTTGACTTTCTTTTGTGTTTGGTGGCTGATCTTGGACCTTTCCCATGTAAAATAGAATAAAATAAGTATATTTTGTATTTTTCCTTCTTTGGGATAGTATATGAATAATATAATAATATAAAAAACTCTTCATATTACACACAGTGAAAACAACAAATACAATGAATAAAGCAAATTGTATACAGTTTTGCAATAAATAGGAAACTGTATCTTTCCTTTTTATTTATTTATATATGTGTATATTTGTACATTGTAAATATGTATATTCTGTAGTGCAAAAACAAAACCCAAAGAGCAAAGTGTACCGGAGTCAAATTCCTTGTTTGTATGTACAAACTTGGCAATAAAGCTGATTCTGATTCTAAATTATACAAATAAATTGTTCCAATTTTGGTGTTTTGTATTATTGTATTTATAGAGAAAATGAATGAACACAGAAACTTTGCTGTAAAAAATAAATTAAAGAAAATAAACCGTGTACTTTAAATCTGGTCAGAGACATTTTGCATACAAATTGAAGTGTAATACTGCTTGATCTTCTTATTTAGTTTGTTGGGAGCAGTGCTTCTTATAGAGTCTACCAGTTGGTGGAGAGAGCAACCTGCCTGCCACTGAAGGACATATTGTTATTCATGGAAACATTGTCCAGACATGTTGTTAGTTTGGCTAGAGTTCTTCTGTCTCCTATCACTCACACTGGGTTGAGTGGGTATCTGAGACAGGGTCAGAGCATGAAGCTGTAAATGTCATTGCGTTCAAACATTTTGGTGCATTTATAGAATAAAATAAAATAGGATCTAAGCATGTATAGATAGGGGTTCTTTCATTAAAAAAAAATAATTTGAATTCTCTGTTAACCCAGATTAACAAAAAGTGTTTCAATGAAAAAGCAAAACAAAAACTTGATAATAGCAGTTAACTAACTCCATAAACAAAATGAACTATACATGCAATGACTGTTACATTTCTTGTACTTAGAATTTAATTTTGTTTCTCAAGCAAAGGGCTTTTTTAAATCATAGTCTTAATCTAATGATGAATGTAGCAGGAATATTTACATCGTTGGGGCAATTCTTTTTTATGTTGTACAATGTTTTGATATTTGAACTGTCAGCTGACCTGTTTGCTTTATGTAAGACATCACAGCTTTTCAAGACTATTGCAACAATTTTTAGCTTCTCAGGTTATCTCTAAATATTATCTAAATTGCTTTTGATGGTAAATATCTATATTATTGTCTCAAAAATCTGAATTAAGGTAAAAATTTATGATAAATATATGATAACCAATGCAAAATTGTAATTGAAACTACTAGAGATTATGACATTCTGATTGACACAGCCTGAATTTAAGAATGTTTAGTCAGTTTGTTGTCTTTATTTAAACTGAAGAGAACATTTTAATCTCAACATCCACATAACACTACTATAATTACATAGCCACATGACTGAGGTGGGTGTATGCCGCTCTTGCTGCTGAATCTGAGAAATTCATCCACCACTTGACATGGAGCGTAACTCCACCTACTTCATCCCTTGCCTGTGCAATGCAGAAATAGTACTGGATCAGCTTCTCAAATTAGCATTAACATAGTAAAAAGTCTTTGTATGTATTTAGAATAAGCACATCTTTGCATTTATTTTACGTTTCCCTAATTTATCCAATTTTAGATATAAGCTGTAAGAGAAGTTTCTGTGCTGTTGTTTCGATGGTCAGCCATGGATGAAGACGACAGCCAAGATGAGCTGATTAACCGCAGTTCATCTCACAGCAAAGGAAAAAGAGCTGCATTATGGCCAATTTCAGGTAATTTCTTTAAACGAGTCACATCATTTTACATTTTTTCCATTTGCCTTGAAATTTAAAATGCACTGTTACTTACTTAATAAATATATATATATAATTGTTTCTTTTAGATGATTCAGATGATCTAGAGGAGGAGTCTGAAGAGGGAGACTTTGATAGTGGTGATGAAGAAGAAGAACATAATGCAAATGGAGAAGATGATGAGGAGGAAGACAGTGATGAGGAGGATGGTGATTGACACAGTGCTTTATCTTCTCTGTAGATGTGGATTAGCTTTATGACAGAGTATGCGCACCCATGGTGTGGATTGATGATTTTTTATGCTGCAAGGTATTCTGTTTTATTCTCCGTAACTACAGTTTAAACTATACATAGTAAAAATCATTTTTTACTAGATAATGATGAGGAGGAAGATGCTAAGCCAGAGAAAGGAGCCTTTGAGGGAAGTTCTGCTGATTTTGCAGAGATGAGCTCAGATGAGGACAGAGAAAAGTGTCCCATCTGCCTGAACTCATTCACTAGCCAGCCTGTTGCAACACCAGAGAACTGTGAGCACTACTTCTGTTTCGACTGCATCCTAGAATGGACTAAGGTGGGTCTGACTTAGTTGTTTTAAGATAAAAGATATTTTTTAAGTGTGTTTTAAAGAAATATGACCTGCTTAAATGTTTGTTTTTTTTCACTCCCCCGTTTAGAATGCAAACTCGTGTCCTGTGGACCGCATTGTCTTTGACAACATATACCTAAGGAAGTCTTATGGAGGGAAAGTAAAGAAAATTGTGAGTATGGTTATTTTTATATAAAGTTTTTCAAGTTAAATGGTTCCGATTTTCCTTTTGTATCATGTAGGCTAATTCTATAAATTGTGGGATTCAGGTCACAGTTCAGAAGCCTGCAAAGGCAGGTCAGGAGGAAACAGCAGACCTGGACCTGGAGCAAACCAACTGTGAGGTGTGTGGGGGGAGTGACCGTGAGGACCGACTCTTGCTCTGTGATGGCTGTGATGCGGGGTAAGTTTTAGGGAATGTTCTAAGCCCGTTTTTACTTTCATGATAGTAATTTTGTGTGAGTTGAGCCTTAATTGTGCCCTAGGTATCACATGGAGTGCCTCACACCTCCTCTTGATGCTGTTCCTGTGGAGGAATGGTTTTGTCCTGAGTGTGAAGCCAACAATCGCCAGTCAAGTAAGCCTTTAAGTTACCTTAAAGGTCACATTTTTGGCAAACAGGAGTCTAACAGTTACTGGAAATGAATAAATCTTTCACAATTATTTACACACCTAAAGATATATGAAATCCCCAGAATAAACTGATTGTATTGTAGTATCTTATTCCCTCAGTGAATAATTTAGAATAATCCATTCCTTAATTTAAGTACATTTATTCAATGTGACAAAGAAATCTAAGAAATATTGTTTTCCAAAGAACTGATTATATTGATGTTCCTCACAATTCCTGGAAAATACATGTCTTTAAAGCAGGGGTGGGCGAGGTCGAGCTGGGATCAAACTTTATCAACATTCTGGTCGTCAGATGACTATTCGAACTGACAGGACAAGCCTTCTCTGTCTTACCATCACAAACGTAAACATGGATTTTGCTGAACTCCACTGGGACTTTAACTGGCTTTGTGATCTTTGGTTAGATAAGAATAAAATGTACCTTTTTACACAACAAACACTCTAGGTGGGTCTGGCATGAAGAAAAGGATGGATATGTGGAAACTGAATAACTCTTAGGCAGATATATAAATGTAGAACATTTTCATGCTTATTTTGATTATAATTTTACTTTTATCCACGAAATAAATGTTTAATCATTTCATTTTTATCTAATTCTACCAGTGTTAAACTTCTAGACAAAAAGTGGGGAAAAAGAGAATAGATGTAGAGAGTTTATTAGCATCGGTAAATGTGTTTGCTTCAGGAGGTTCAGTTGAAGAGATCAGTGACACAGAAAGCATGTCCTCTACGCCCCGTCCGGCCACCAGTCGGCCTCGAATTCCCACAGTCGGTCCCACCAGAGCTATCGCCCGCACTCAACAGAGTGAGAGGGTTCGAGCCAACGTCAACCGACATCGCATAACCCAGGCACGCACATCACAGGTTTGGCATGGTGCTTTTGTCTTGGCAGATTTCCTAACTCTCATGCAAAGCATTTCTGCAGTGGTAAAGTGGAATGGAAGTGCGGTGCTCTCATGTGAATGAAACTAACATGTAATAACAGCTTTACAAGTTGTGTGTTTGGATAAGGTTCAGTTAAAACTTTTCAAATTTAGAGCATGTACTGGAATCTGGAATTATCTTTTGCACAGTCTGTGAACGCATTGCGGCAGAGTAATCAAGTGTTTCTTTTGTAGCTGGCTCCAACATATCTGATGCAGTCAACTTGGCTAGATGAAACCATTAATGCTGTGGTTGCTGGGCTCAACACGGCCGTGTACGTACGGGATATCACCACTCGGGCCCCGTCAAGTCAAAGACGCAGAGCAGGTAAGTGAGCAACTAAATGCTTTTCAAGTATCAGCATTAACAAATTCACACCTTGAAGAAATGTTATTGGATGGGTTCTTGCCTTCAGCGCTTATAGCTGATGATGAACCATGTTTTAACAGGAAGACGTAGAAAGGTGAGAAGAAAGAAGACGTCTGCTAAGGGGAAAAATGGTCTAGCAGGAAGCACTGGAGTTAAAAGGAGAAAACGACGAGTAAGGAAGAGGAAAAAAGCTGTAAGTGCATCAACATCCATATAGATTTTTAAACAATTGTTTTTCTTCATTGATAAAGCATGAATACAATGAATTGTTGTGTTGGCAATATTTGAGCTCTTTCTCTGCAGTTATGTATGTTTTTTTTTAGATTGACAGAAAGGTAGCCACTCCAAGAGGCCGTATTGCTAATAATCTTGGATTTGTTAAGGACAAGAAGAGCTCTTCACTTCCAACAGTATACCGACCAGTAGAGAACACTTTGAGCAACATGCGGGCCGACATTGGAGCCGCATCGCTCTCCATCTATGGAGATCCATTTGACCTGGATCCTTTTGTTGACCAGTAAGGAGACGTAGTACTGTTTGATCGTGTAAAACGCCTTTTATTTACTTTACCTATAAACCTACCAGACACGGGTAGATCAGTTTGCGCTGGGCTTTGTTGTTACACAGCACATATGTGATGAGGAATTTTGAGTGCTAATTATTATGCCATGAAAATGTTGATTTCTAATCTTCATTTGACCAGTGAGGAGGTTGAAGAGCAAGCCCAGGTTACATCGTTGTTGGAGGCGAAAAGGCGAGGGATCTCTCGCTCTGCCCTTCGCTCTCATCAGCCTGTGGCCCGTCCAGTCACTACCGGCCTCTCCAGGTAACATACGTTTTTTTCGATTTAGTACTTCTAAAGTTTAGCAATGATTGTGCAGTTACAGTTCAGTCATTGAAAAAAATATATTTCTATACCTTTTTTAAGTGTTTTGTCTTTTTTTCTGATGTTTGTGGAGGTAGTTCTTTTACCCACCCTCACACCAACAGTAGGTGGCAGTAATATACCAAACCTAGCAAGATGAAAGTGATTTTACTTTGTGTTGTTGGTTTTGAGTGCCTAATATAATTGTGAGCTATATAATTTTATAATGAATTGAAATCAGCTACTGCAGGGTATCTAACTTGGGGATAAATTACAGATGTAGAAACATGCTTATATAAAACGAGAGGCAAAAAACGGTTAGTAGTACTTAACAGTTTAGGCAAACTGACAATAATGTATAACGCCGTCTTGATAGAATTAAAATAAACCATTTCGTCGTCAAAAAGATAATAAATTCTAAATACACAAAAAAAGATTTTTAGAAACCTGTTAATAAAAGCAAGGTTCCTCCACAGTTTTAAAAAGTATGAAATTTGCTTTCATAATTGAATGGATGAATGATGGAAAAAGTGTTTGAATATTTATTCCACTTTGTATAAGATAAGAGCACATTAAAACTAGAGTTGATGTTCGCCATCACTATTGTGTTATTTAGAGCTTTGGGGTGAGAACCCAGACATAAATATGGACACCTTTAAAATAAAAAGACCATTTTACTAATTTTAATTAATACTTACAGCATGGCCCACTTTGAACCTGGGTTTTAAAATGATTTAGTCCAAGCATCATGGATTATGACACAAAAAATAATCCAGCTTCAGTGTTTCGTTATTTCCATGTCTTTATTGGGAATTTTTTTATTTATGCATACAAAAAGGGTGGTTACAGATGAATCAAATACATGCAAGTGTAGTTAACCCACAAACTTAAAGTAAACAAAAATACAGCCAAACAATCCCTTGAAAATAATCTCTGTAAAATAATCCCATCCAGTCCTAACCCTAACCCTAGAATTGGCCTAGGTTGGGATAAGACCAGTAGATATGCACCAGTGAGGCCTCAGCAGTTTTAATTTATCACAGTATGGAGTGATTTCAGAATAAATATGAGACAATTTGGTTTTGGAGAAGTGGGCTTGCTGTACCACTTTAAACTCAATCACACAGTGAGGCAGGGTCAGGTTTAACATTTTTTTGCAAAGCAGTGAAATCAGTCAGATTCTATAGTAGGACGGTTCCTAACAGTGAAGACTCTGGTAGAGAAACTGAGCCTGAAAAATGGGATTAAATAACATTTCTGGCTTGTAAATATCTGATGGTGGTAGACCATATTTATTGCCAAGTTGTTAAAATGATGCTAATTTGTTGGCCGTGAAAAGGTCCTTCAAGCAAGTAAGGCACTTCTGTGTCACTCCAAAAACACACAATCCTGGACTGATCGTTTAAAGGAATAATTAGATGAGATGGGGCTCAGAGGAGAAAAATCATGGAGTTTAAAGTATTTCCTAACCTGGCCACATATTTTTAATGAGTTCTTTTACTACAGGTTTTAAATTGGAGCAAAATGAGGAGATCGAGGGTGGGGAACAAAGCACAGCTGGTATAGGTGTATTATTCTTGCTGTATAATATAACAATCACCCAGTCAGGGAAGTGATTCAGCATGTGGCAAAAATACTAGGATACTAGACATCTTAGGTTAGCAGGCCAGTAATAACGAAAATTGGGAGGAGCAAGGCCTCCCGCCCTTTTGGTCTTGAAGAGTTATCTTATAAAGCCTTGTGAATTATCCTTGATATATGTTAGATGAGAAAATAGAATCCAGCTCTTAAAAACACATTTTTTGTCATTGTGAAACCCAAATATGTATATTTTTGTCTGTCAACCCTAAAAGACAACTTAGTAAAACCTAACAAACTTGCTTTACCAATTAAAGAAAGCTTAGTTACACTGATCAGCTTTCCTGGGATCCGGTCCATTATCAACCCAAAAGGATGATAAAAATCTGTCTTTTGGCAGTAAGATAAGATGCTATGTCCAGACTATACAATGTAACTGCACTTTTAACTAACTTCAGTAAGAGCATTTCCAGTAAAAAACAATTAATTCTCAAATGTCCAGAACTGTGCAGAAACTTTGGTAGCTTTTTTTTTTGTTTGTTTTTTTTTTAATTTTGAAGTGAAAGATTGATAGGAACATTGTAGCATGAAAGAAAGGAACAGAGAGACACAGAATCAAAGGATGAAATAAAAGTTTTACAAAAAAAATACATTCAAATATTTACTATTCATCTAATACAATTTCATGATTAAGATGTGGATTTATCTGGATCGGATTTTGTAATTTAATCTCAACGGTCATGCTGCACTAGGAGAGCTGTGGACGTGCCACACTCAGGGAGTGTTGTGGAGGCTGCTCCTGTTCCTGACCTGCTGGGAAGCATCCTGTCTGGACAGAGCATCCTCCTGATGGACAGTTCTGATGTTGTCATTAGTCGAGACGGTTCTCTTAAAACTTCAAAGACAAGTAAGTGTGTGTTGCACATTTTTGATGAATATTGACGCATTAACATGCCCTACCTGTTTATTGTGAGAAATTATTATCATCTGTTCACCCAAACATAATTGAAACCAGCTTTTGTTGTCAGTTCAAACTAACATTTCAGTTCTAATGTGTCTTTAATAGAGTCAAGCAAGACACAGAGTTGAGGTTTTCATTAGCCATTTGACATATAGAAAAGCATGGTTTAAGCCATTTGTGCAGTATATAAAAGACTCTGGCTTCCTACAGTGTCCATATATGACAGCCCAGTTATGTCAGAAACAAACGGTGCTACAGAATCATGAAACACTGACTCCTACTTCTCTAACCAGCTGTCAGACTTTTTTTTTAACCCGCTGTGACTGTTTTGTGCCCAGTTTTCCCAGACACCACATGTGTTCTGCAAAGAAATACTTGAGTCCTTATTTGAAAACTGTTTCACAGGTGTGTAAATGTTGCAGTTACTTTGCTTTGTGGTTTATGTGACACAAGCAGAGCTTGTGAATCATAGCCCAGGATCGCAAATAGTTCACTAAACCTCACATTATGTACAGTTTATTCAGCATCTGCAGCAATCCCATTATACAGAGATTGTGATAGCAACGCACACGCTGGATCTAGTGTTGAAAAAGAATGAACCCTGCCATTTTTTTATTTAATGCTAGATCCTCGTATTTCTTATCTGCTGCTTTTTTAAGTTGATGATCTGTAAATGGGTTATAATGTCTCGGGTGCCATCATGTCTAAATTTAGCAGGACAGTGATTTCTGGACTGTGTAAAAAGATTGTTGTTACTTTTTTTAAAGTCTGGTTTTGTTTGTACAAATCTTACAGTGATGCCATCTACACCAATTCCAAGTAGTAGGAAAACCAGTAGTTCAAGTGATGCCAGTGCCCTCAACAGTCCAGGATGTTCGTACAACTTAGGAGACAACTCTGCATCTCTGCACCATAATGGAAATCTATCAGGATCCTCACCTACCTCTGTGAATGAACTTTTGACACCAAGATCACCTCATTTACTGTCCTTCGTGCCCCCCTCAGCCAACCATAACCAACCAAGACCACATTCTGACTTGACTATTAGAGGAAATCCAAGTTTGCAGCCTCCTCATCCAAACAGGTCAGTCGCAACAAATGGGATGAGAGCTCTAATAGAAACGCCTTCTTTGTCTGTTCACCCCATCCAGGACTCCAACTTCAGGGACAAAGGAATGACTCCGTCACAGTCCCAGCCTAAAAAAGCTCCTGTTAAACCCATGTGGGTAGATGTTTCAGTGCTTCCTCGGATACCAAAAATAAAAAGAGAGAGTAGTAGTGTCACAAAGGATGATGCTGATCTTTTTGACAGTAGTAGAGGAAGCAGTAATTCTACCGGTGCTAGTAATGGTCCTGGATTGCCTGAAAGTGGCATGAACAGCCTTTCTGGGGACAAAGGAAGGCAACAGAGTGTTGATCAGCAAAAGGGCCACTCTGATGGTCAGGCACATAAGAACAGGTCTGAAAGGGCCAATTCCTCATCAGCATTCTCAAACTCCTTCGCTTCCTCTTCCTCCACCACTCCTGCAAGCCAGCCTCGGCATGCCTCATTTTCTTCATCTTCAGCTGTAAGTTTTCGCATCAGTTCCAGTGGGAACTCCTGGCATGCCAGGCGGCTAAGCGTTGCATCATCCTTGTCAGCTGGAAGCAACATAAAAGAACAGTGGAGGGAAAAAGAAAAGGAAGCAAAAAAGAAGCAAATGCACAAAGACAAAAAAACACTTCTGGCATCATGTACAACAGTCACCAAGGAACAAGACAATATTTATGATCCTTTTAATCCCACACTATCTGATTCAAGTAGCTCTAGCGACGAAGCCGAGACCGCAAGTTTGAATCTCAGCCCTCAGTCTGGGCCAAATGGAGGGAAACCTCCTATGTTAAGGAGCAACCAGGGCTCAGTGCTTAGAACCCAGGATATGGTGCAGGTTAAAACGGAAACGGAGGAAACGGAGGTTTCACAGGAAAAACCCGGGTGTTCACAGCCCACTGTAACACCAGGAATGATATTCTCGGCAGATTGTATCAAAGTTGAAAAGGAATCAAATTTAGTCAACGTTAAGCCTGAGAAGCAAATGGTCCTCCTTGATACTATAACTAAAAGAGAACCAGATTCAGATGATTCTGAAAGAATGGAATCTGAAGATTATTATGACAGGGCTATAAGTGAGAGTGAGCTAAAAAGTAAGACTGCAGAAAGTACATCACCTGCTCATCGACATGAAGAACACATAAAAGCTGAGACAAATAGTAAAGAGAACAGTGAACCTCCTGCTGAAACATCCAGTAGATCTCTTCTCAACTACGGGAATGATTCATCAGCTTCCTGTTCAAGTACCATCACAAAGAAACAGACAGAAGGCACTAAATCAGATTCACCAACCTGTTCCAGTACCCTGCTAAAAGATTTGGGCCGTAGGAAGCAAAGTTCCAAAACTTCCAAGGATCAACCTTCCAGTAGTTCAGAGACGGCCAGAGGCAGAAGAGAAGACCATCATGTGTCTGATAAGGGAGGCAAAAAGGACAGGGACAAAGGCAGAGAGAAAGACAGGAGCTCAAGGCGATCAAGGTCAAGAGAAAGACGGAGGGTACCATCAACCTCTGACAGCTCTCAGCCCAAATCACCAGACAGAACTTACAGGAAGAGGCGGAGGTCCCGATCACGATCTAAAGATAAGACAAAGAGGCGATCCAGGTGAGCGATAATTTATTCCGTTTGTAGAGAAGTGTGTCTCTCAAAAGTGAGCACACCCCTGTTAAAATGTCTGTTTTTTGTGTTGCAAAAAACGAGACCATGATAAATAATTTAAAACTATCCACATATAATGTGGCATTTATTTTTTATTAACAAATAAACTAAAATATAAATCTGCTAGGAGGAAATAACAAATCAACCTCCCAGTTGCATAATAGCCTGTTAAGCTCTAAGGGTTTTAGAAGCAATTTCCTCCTGAAATTACATACCTGAAACACATCAAGTATAGCTCCACAGTTATAAGGACATGCAGACTTTTGGTGTCTGTGTAAAGGTAAGACATAAAAGAATATTTTACCAACTCTTCCTGCGAAACGACTCCAAATCTATCGGATTGTGACGACGATTCTCTTTTCCACTGCCCTTCTCAGATGGGTTCACAGAAGTAAAATTTTAATTCTGCAGCCTGGCTAGGCCATTCAGTACCACACAGCCAGCTAAGGTTATTTAAAAAAAATCAAGAATTGGATTTTACTTCAGTACAAGTATTGAGATGAATTTAAAGTCATGTTAGTTATCATCAAACCCGGACTGAAAAAAAAGTTGCCACTGATTACAATAAAAAACACAAACTTGCTCAATTAACTTTGAAAATGATTGATCTTGGTCTCATTTTTAACATCACTAAAACCCAGTTTTACCAGGGTTAAGTACACACTAAAAAGCCACTGTAGCTGCTCAGTGACGGTATGTTTGATCAGTTCTTATGGTCTAAATCAGTTGTTTTCTTCAGTTAAGGGTTTTTCATTTTGTCCTTTAGATCTTGTTCCAGCTCTAGCAGCAGAGAGCGTTCAAGGATGAAGAAGCATAATCGTAGGAGCAAGGAGAGAAATGAACACACAGAGAGAAGGCGAGGATCCAAGGACAAAAGACATGGTCGATCTCGCTCTAAATCAAGGTCCATGTCGCGCTCTAGATCCAGAACGAGATCGAGATCGAGGGATCTTAAGCGCCGCTTATCTCGTTCAAGATCACGGTCTAGATCCAGGGAAAGGAGGAAAGATTGTGCCAGACAACATGCAACAGTCTCTTCCAGAGACAAGGTGGATTCAAGATGTAAAGATAGGAGACAAAGGACTAGATCCAGCTCAAGAGAGAGAAGGAAAGATGATAGATCAACCATATGTACAGACACAACTTCAGCTTCACATGTTTTATCCTCCAGAGACAGAAATCTCCCGCTGGAAAGAAAAAAGGAGAAAGAAATTACTCAAAGAAACTTTGAGAAGAACAAATGTGCTGAAGTGAAAAAACAAGAGTTGCCTTCCTGTTCTTTTGTTTCTCAGGTCAAAAATGAAGACCAAAACTTTGAAGAAGAGAGCCAGGCTAAAGAAATGTTAATAGTATTAAAAAACAAAAAGGAAATTAAGAACGAAAAACCTCAACGTCTGGATATGTTTGAAGGTTCTCCCATTGTTAAACAAATTAAAAGTGAAGAAAACGACGTACCCTCCTTAGCAGTAACCAAGAGCGATGATGAGGTATTGGAAGACCATAGCAAGACAGAGTCTTGTGAAACAACCATAATCAAATCTGAGACAAGTCCCACAGAGGAATGCCCTTCACCGCCTGTCTCCTCACCTTCTACACTGACCATAGCAGAGCCCCTCCACAACTCAGTTTGTCAGTCTCAGCCAGGTTCATCAGAGTCTAGCAAACAGCAAGACCCAGCTGGGGTGGCGGTCCCTATAAAACAGGAACCCTCAGAGTCTGATGATGATTTTAATGTTGATGTAATGCTGGACAGTCTAGGTAATGTCAAATCAGAGCAAACAGAGGCTAGCGGTGCAGGTGCTGAACAGGAGAAAGAAGCTGTGGAGGAGAAGTATGAAGGGGAGCAGATATCAGCTATGGTGGGATCAAAGTCCAAGGCTCAAGTGAAACGCGTTACCTGGAACATACAGGAACCAGAGGGGCCTCAGCCAGAGAAATCTCAGAGCAGTAAGGGTTGCTGCTGGATTGTTTCACTTTAGCTACCCATTTCCACACCTACATGTTAGAAGCAAGGTTCAGAGATGTGTTCTCCATTTCAGTCTCAGCTTTATGTGTTTGTTTTACTTCCACAGAGCTAGCACTGTATAAATTGAAGCTGAAGCAGGAAGGATTGCGGAAACCCTCTTTGCCTGTGCAGGCATCCACTCAGGTCAGAATGAGCTGTTTCGCTGCCGCTTTGACAGAGTCGTTCTTTGTTTGCTTTTCAACGTGTTCTCTGAAGTACATACAGTGTAGTTTCAGTAATGGCATGTAGGTGGCAGTTTTTACCCCAAAGCACAGACTGTATTCTGTGGAAAAAGTCACATGGTGAAAACTAAAACTGATACTGAAGCATTTTCGGATAAAACGAAACTAGAACTGTGTCCCCACAAAACATTTCACCACTAATTTAAAAGGAATGTCAGACGTGTAGCACATAACTACCCAAGATTTGATCTTGTTATGAAACCTGCAGTTCTGAGGGCAAAAACTATTTGCCCCCTACAGACTTTGTCTTATTTTGCATTTTTTTCACATTTGAAGGTCCTGATCTACAAAACAAATTTCAGTATCAAGAGAAACTGAGTTATTGAGTTACCTTGGCGTTGTGTGAAAAATATAATTGCCACCCTTGTGTAAATCATGTATTGCCTGTAATTAAGCACATGTATGACTAAATTTCCCTAGCTGAACCCAGATCTGATTACTGCCAGTCAAGAATCAAGAACGTGTCTGACAGACTGGGCTAACTGAACTGAACATGCCGATATAAATGGATTCAGGAACAGATAAAAAACAAAGATTACAAAGACATTTCTCGGGCTGTGGGTGTCCATCATAACACAGTGGATTACAACATATCTGGACGACTTGTTTTAATTGATGGGACTGTGAATTCTGCTCTCGAGCAGTGACTTCTGAAGGAGGATATCTGGCTTTAAGCTCAAGCACATTTAAGGTATGCAGCAGGGCAAGGACTGCGGCACACCAACAAGGCGAACTCTCAATAGTTCTGAAAGAAAGCAAAGATTTTGGCCTTGTCATTCATTCATTCATTCATTTATATAGCGTTTCAATACAACCGAAAAAGGTGCCCAAAGCACTTAACAGTAAGATCACAAAAACACAGAATCAAAAAAAGACCCGACAACAAGAATCATACATAAGATGCTACCATACTACTTGATATTAAAAGTCTGCCTGAAAAAATAAGTCTTGAGCTTTGATTTAAAGATGATGTCTGGGGCAGTGGTGAAGGTCTAAGGGAAGTTGGTTCCAGTGTCAGGGTGCTGCCACTGAAAAAAGGCCCGGTCAACCCGATGCTTAAGTCTAATGAAACATCTAATGAAAGTTGATTTGACGACCTCAGGGATCTGCCATGTTCAGAAAGATGTAGAAATTCAGATAAATAAGGTGGGGCCAAGCCATTAAGAGCTTTAAAGCCAAACCATAAAAGTTTAAAATCAGTTCTAAAAAGGACAGGAGCCCAGTGTTATGTGCTCACGTCTGGAGGTGTTGGATAACAGACGGGGAGCCGTGTTCTGGACAACTTGAAGACGTTTAATGGAAGACTGAGAAAAACTGATATAGAGTCCATTGCAATACTCTAGAGCTAATGGAAGCACGAATGGCCTCCAAGTCAGGACAGTTTAAAAAAGGTTTAACTTTGGTCAGAAGACGCAGATGGTAAAAACATGATTTGACCATCGAGTTGATTTGTTTATTGAATTTAAACTTCTGATCAATTATTACCCCTAAATTTCTAACAGTGTTATTTAATTTAAAAGGCAATGCACTGACATAAATGGTGTAATCGTCACCAAATAAAACACATTCAGTCTTTTGTTCATTTAGGAAATGTTTTTACTTAGCCACTGTTTGACGGCAGTAATGTAGTCCAGGAAAGAAAGAAAAGCATGACTGCAACCTGGCTTTAGAGACAAGTAAATTTATAAAAGACAAGGGCACCGAGAATGGAGCCTTGTGGCAACCCACACAACAGAGGAGCACTGGATGAGGATAGATTGTCAAAGCATGGACGTCCGATTGCTACCAAGGGTGGCACAAGGGCAGTTACTTTTTCAAACTGGGTTAGGAGAGTTAAGGATTGAAAACTACCTTTTGTATTTACACAGTTTTTTGGTACATGATGGCAAGGCACGTTTATTTGTATAAAACATTTCCACAACAAGACAATTCAGAGTTATTTACAAAAAGACGACATAAAAGAAAACGCATAGGAAAAACAGCACATAGCAATGGCATAATTAATAAAAGTAAAGAAAGATACTAAAACTTTGATCTGAAACATTTAAATATGACAAAAAAGGAAAAAAAACTGAAATCTATTGGGGAAAAAATACACACTTGTGGGACTTTGCAATACCTTTCCTCTTGATTTCACAGAAATGGTTTGATTAATAATTCATACTTTTACAGGGGACTGTGGGTGACCCCTCGACGAAAGGTGCTGCTGGTTTACAGACTGATAGCTCAGGCTCTGAAGGCCTCAATCCTGGGGAGTTATCAACCACTGAGCAAAGAGAAGCAGAAGAAGGGGATTTGTCAAGGAAAGACAAGGTGATTCATTTTAGCTTTCAAATAAAGTTATTAAAGAGGCATGCCACTTTTTTTAACTTTTTTTACCAGTTTTTTTCCTCATTAAAAACAATTACTTGCTTACACTTTGTTTATTATTTAAAAACAAAAACGCATATACAAATCCCTACCCCGCCCACCTTAAAGGAGAAATCACAACACAAGAGGGATATATAAAAAACCATGCAATACAAGAAAGTTCAGACATTTATCCTGCCTGGTGTCAGTCGTTGCTAAGCTGGATGTGTCACCTTAGTCCTGCACTAAAAGAAGGCAGATAGCCAAGCCTGTACAATATGTATCAGATCAGATCACACGGCACCAGGCACATCACTGAATCAGAGACTTTAATAATGTCAGGATAGGAGCCCATATCTTACCAAATTTGTCGTCGTGATTCTGCATAGACGAATCCTTTCAAGACTGAGACAGGATATGACGTCTTAAAGCCTCTGAATATGGGTAATCCACGCCTTTGCAGCTTGGTTGACGCTACAAGCTTTTCATAATGGTTGTTTCCTTCTCGGTGCTACCTGGTCTTGATGTGACTTCTGTTTTGGGGCAGCTACTGAGGCTAGCTTGTCAAGGTTCTTGCAACTTCTACCCTTGAGAAGTATTCCATATACTTCATCATCCGTTTCTACTGGGCTAGCGTTGTGAGCAAAAGTGTCATTTATAAGGTGCCGCCAGGGACTATGGGGTGGCGAAAGCTGACGTAAACTGCTCATGTGGAAAGAACATTTATTTGACATATCCACAATTTTAGTACGTTTTAGTTAGTGTTTTTAAACGCACAATACAGTTAGTTATAGTTTTTTCCTTTTAATTACTGTTTTTATTTATTTCAGTTAACGAAAAAGTTTTCTCAATTTCAGTTTAAATTTTTCATTCCTTTTGGTTTACTATAATAACCCTGCTTTTAACTGACACACGAAAGGTTGAACACATTTCCTCGATTCTAGCTTCCCTGCACTGGCCTCCTGTACATTTTAAGATTCATTTTAAAATTCTTTTATTTGCTTTTAAAGCTCTTTACAGCCTCTGTTTTAAATTCCCTTCTTAAAACCCATCTCTTCACCCTAGTCTTTGCCACCATCTGAGATGTTGACTTTTAAATAGTTTTTACCCCATTCTGACTGGTTGTATGATTGTTTTATTATTTTAATACATGGCTGTGTGTTTTATTTTATTTATTTTTAGGTCCTATTGACTTTATTTTTGCATTATGTGACTGCTGTTTCATTTATTATGTGTACAGCACTTTGGGTCCTGTGGGGTTTTAAAGTGTTTTATATGGTATGGTGGTGTTATCTGGAAAAACTGGAGATACAAGGTTGAAGAAAAGCTATTATCTATTAAAGGTTTTGGGAAGAGTGTTCTTTGTGGCAAAATGCTCAAATAGTGCCACTATAAAGTGAGAAACGGCAAAGATGGGAATGTTTTCTGCCTTGAGTCCACACCTGAAGGGAGGGTCAGATTGCTGGATTTACTACTGCTTTTATTAATGAATGGAGGACGAAAAGAACCCTGTATGGGCAAATGAAATATCCAGGACCGAATACAGCTCTATTCCAGCAAAATAATTAGACTTTTATCCTCTATAGATTGTGGCCAGTAGTTTAAGAAACAGATGGTAGCTGCCCAGTAAAGAAAGCAGAAGCCAGCAAGTGTCAGTCCACCATTGTAGTGGGGTTTTGTGTCTGCATTATAGATACTGTGGGGTTTGCCATTCCAAATGTAAGATGAGCGCGTAGAATCAAGGGTCACTAAAAAGATTTGGGGATAAATGAGGTCAAAACTGAAATAAACATAAAAACGTCTAAAGGATAGGTGGTAACATTTGATCATGAAATGAGCAATTTCTAATTTCTTACTCCTACCAACAGTATTTGAAAAAGCTGCACATGCAGGAGAGAGCTGTTGAAGAGGTGAAGTTAGCCATCAAGCCTTTCTACCAAAGGAGAGACATCAACAAGGACGAGTACAAAGAGATTCTGCGTAAAGCAGTTCAGAAGGTGAGTAAAGATAATTGTTACTATTCAGTTTTTAAAAAAACGTGTGTAATCAGTTGTAAATTACTTTAGTTTTTCATAGGATTCTTATGGAATTATCTATTGTTCTTGGTCACAAGGTTTGCCACAGCAAGAGTGGGGAAATCAACCCAGTGAAAGTGGGAAATCTGATCAAGGCATATGTGGAAAAATACAAACATGCAAGGAAACATAAAAAAGAGGAGGATTCAGCAAAGGTACCCGAGGATCAGAGCGAGCAAATAAAAATATCTGACAGTCCATGAAGAACCACAAACACTCATGGACACCCGCATCTCCAGCTTTGTGCTCTAGATCTCACGCATACCCAGTCAAAACGGTAAACTAAAATTAATACGTAGTTCTAATATGGAACAGTTTCTTAAATGTTTGTTGCTAGTAAAATGTCGACCAGAAACTTTCTTTAAAAATGACTTGAATGCCACCCATTTGTGTCTTTTTCTTGGGTCGTCTCTGGCAGAAAGTGATTGTTTTGTCCAGCTCAGAAACTTTGAAACTCTGAAGCTTTGCCTTAAAGAGGCAAAACTCAAAGACCATCCCATGGAAATATAAATCAGGTAGCCTTCTCCTTCATCTGCCATAACACATGGAGGATTCAGTGTGATTTTGTTCTTTTGTTGTCTATGGATGTTATTTCTGTTTTCTATACACAGAGTGGGTTATTTATGAGTGGCAAAACTAAATATCAAGTGGTGAAACTATGCAGCTGGTGCATATTCATAAATGTCACATTACAGAAAGACACCGTTATGCAATTTTGTAGAAAAATGTATCAGTGTGGTAATAAGCCAATTTTGGTTTCAGTTGTAAATAATTCAGATTTGATATAAATATCCAAGGGATTGTTTCATCTGTATTGCCTGTTGTGAACAATTGGCATCCTTGATTTTATTTTATTTTTTATTATTATATATATATACATAGAGGGTATTTAAGTTTAGTAATCAAGAGCATGTGTTGTGTCTTCCACATCCAACTCGAATCTACTAAATCTAGTTGAACAGAGGAAAAGTGAATACATAAGAGCCCAGATCACGGTTTGTGTTCTGGTCCATTGGGGGGGGGGTTTACACCAGGATTACTCTTTTTCAGTCCATAACAGAGATGTAGAAAATCAGTTTTTAGAGTTAGTTTTTTTTTCTCGTCATTTGTAATAAAATGAACCATTTCTTCAAATATATGAAACTTGATTTGTGTGCTTATTTTCTTTCACTAGTTGACAGCATTTTCACAGGGGGTAATATGGATTTTATTTTAGAGTTTTAGAGTAACTATTTCAACCTTCCCTTTCTTAGAAATTGTTAGTCCACTTTTTATCTTTGTTCAGCCTTCTGCTTTCAAGTCTTATATTTTTCTTTAATATCTTTGGTTCGTTTGCAGATTTTTGCGCTGTGTTTAGAAATAATTGACTAAGTTTATTGGCTTTGTTTTATTTGTTGGTGAGGTCAGTTTATAGGCTGCTCACATTGTAAATATTTGTCACTCAAGGTGCAACAGAAGTAAAATGCCTTTTGCTTGCAACATTAAGGTTTTAACCCTTCTGCAGCAGATAAAGCTGTATTGTGTCTAAACTTACACTGTTTCAGTCTTCACTTCTATGTATTGCCTATTCTTTTTAAAATAATTACTGCAAAACAAATTTTGAATTGTTTGTCATATCTACTGTACATAAGTTACTGTAATGATTTACTAGCAGGGTTGTTGGACTACCTGTGTGTAAAGGATTTATGAAGCTAAGGACCTAGAAAGGAAGGAAAAAAGGTGCACATCCTTATCTGAATGTTTTTTATTTTTTGTTCATTTAACTTGATGGAACAGACTGGGTGTGTTTCAAATGGGACACAAATAAAACTGTAATTTGAATAATGCAAGATTTTTGTTATTTAAGTTGTACCTGCTCATCGTGCATCCAATTTATATACTGCTGGGGTTTGCTCCTCAGTCTTAGTGCTTGGAGTAGGGCATCCTAAGTGCATTTGTGGTGTACAGTGGCTTTCTAGCCTTTAAAAAACATTAGTATAATTGCTTAGGAGCACCAATGTGTACTTCCATTAGCCTGTTAATTTGATGCAAATACATTTTACTACTGAGAGACCAGGCTGTAGGAGAGGAATATCGTTAACGAGACAAAAGGTGAGTAAAAAGCACTCTAAATATGTTTAGAACTACAAATGAACTTTATTAAATAATTTCATCATTTTGATGCTTTACCTTAACCCACACTGTCTAAATCAGTTTTGTTAGAGTATAAATAAAAACTAGGAAATTTCGGAAGAAATTTAGACGGGGCCTGCCTCTTGGTGCGTGGTTCTCGGACCAGAGCCAAACTGTGGCCGAGTTAAGCTTATGCCTCCTTACATTGACATGGCAGGTCCCTATAAATGTATCCAGTTTAGACGTGGATAATAATAGGTGACTCTTTGTAATAGAACTGGGAGCAGTGAAGGAAGCCCATTCACTCCTCTCCCTCTACTGCTATGGCAAGCCCCAACTAAGGAATGTTGAGGCTTTTATTTTGTAAAGATCAGTACATTATATTTTGAAAGGATAAAGTAGACCAATTTCCATCACTTAGTCCCAACAGTAGTGTTAAGACCAATGCTGAAATTATCGCTGTGTGAAATACAAATACTTTTATTTTGTAAAGCATGTCTAGGTCATATTTTGAAAGTTTAGCATTGTTCTTTCATTTCTGGGTTAGTTCCATTAGTTTTACAGGACCTGCTTGTTATTTAAAAATCATTAATCAAGAATAGCTATGGAAGGTTGAGACTTTTATTTTGAAAGTTTTAGTAAGCCTTATTTCAAAGGAGCAGCATAGTGCCATTTCCAACACTGGGTGAACTCCAACAGTAGTGTAATGCCCAGTCCTGCAATGATATATAGTTTAAAACAAAGACTTTTATTTTGTAGAGCATGTTTTGTCTTATTTCGAACGTCCAGCATGGTTGTCCTTTCAGGTATGGGTTAGTTCCATTAGTTATTCTAAAATCATTGTCTATGCTATTATCAGCTTAAAAAATCATTAGTAACTATGGAAGGTTGAGGCTTTTATTTTGAAAGTTTCAATAAGCCTTATTTTAAAGGGCTGACCTGGTCCTATTTCCTACACTGGATGAGCTCCAACATTAGTGTGAAGCCCAGTGCTGCAATTTTCTATAGTTTAAAATGTAAAGGCTTTTGTTTGGTAGAGCATGTTTTGTCTTATTTTGAAAATCTAGCAGGGTTGTCCTTTCAAGTCTGGGTTATTTCCATTAGTCATATAGAACCTGCTTGCTTGTCTGAAATCATTGCTTATGCTATTATCAGCTTTTAAAAAATCAGTATATATGGAAGGTTGATGTTCAGTGTGAAAAAAGGCTTTTATTTTGTAGAGTATGTGTAGATCTTATTTTGAAAGTCTAGTGTGGTTGTCAGCTATGACTGACTTATTGTGATCACTCATGGAAGCTTCTGGCCTGAGCTCAGCCTCAGAGCCACTCTCTGTCAGAGGTTACTTGAGTTCACTGGCAGCTGTGTTCTGTTGCTATGGTAATTAATGAGCGCCCAACACCTGCTGTTTCTCACTCCCGCAGCACCTCACTCTGTGTCTGCCCCTGGCCTGGCTTTATAACATGGAGGCGCATGCTCACGAACTACTGCCCATAACTCGGTAACCGTAGGTGCTATCAGCGTCATTCTTGGACCGGATTTACAGTGCCTTGCGAAAGTACTCGGGCCCCCTTGAACTTTTCAACCTCTTGACACATTTCAGGCTTCAAACATAAAGATATAAAATTCTAACTTTTTGTGAAGAATCAACAACAAGTGGGACACAATTGTGAAGTGGAATGAAATTTATTGGATGTGTCAAACTTTTTTAACAAATAAAAAACGGAAAAGTGGGTTTGGGGTATGTCTATCAGTTTTGCACATCGAGAGACTGAAATTCTTGCCCATTCTTCCTTGCAAAACAGCTCGAGCTCAGTGAGGTTGGATGGAGAGCGTTCGTGAACAGCAGTCTTCAGTTCTTTCCGCAGATTCTCGATTGGATTCAGGTCTGGACTTTGACTTGGCCATTCCAACACCTGGATACGTTTTTTGTGAACCTTTCCCATGTAGATTTGGCTTTATGTTTTGGATCATTGTCTTGTTGGGGGATAAATCTCCGTCCCAAGTCTCAGGTCTCTTACAGACTCCAACAGGTTTGTTTCCGAATAGTCCTGTATTTGGCCCCATCCATCTTACCATCAATTTTTACCATCTTCCCTGCCCCTGCTGACGAAAAGCAGGCCCCAAAACATGATGCTGCCACCACCATGTTTGACAGTGGGGATGGTGGTTCAGGGTGATGAGCTGTGTTGCTTTTACGCCAAACATATCGTTTTCATTGTGGCCAAACAGTTTGATTTTGGGTTTTTTCTGACCCGAGCACCTTCTTCCCATGTTTTGGTGTGTCTCCCCAGGTGGCTTGTGGCAAACTTTAAACGAGACTTTTTTTTGGATATCTTTGAGAAATGGCTTTCTTTTTGCCACTCTTTTCCCTAAAAGGGCCCGATTTGTGCATGTACGCTGATTGTTTTTCCCATGGAAGACTCTCCCCCCTTTAGTGTATATCTCGCAGTTCATCCAGAGGACAGGGCCTCTTGGCTGCATCTCTGATCAGTCTTTTCCTTGTTCGAGATGAAAGTTAGAGGGACGGCCCGGTCTTGATAGATTTGCAGTGGTCTGATACTCCTTCCATTTCAATATGATTGCTTGCACAGTGTTCCTTGGGTTTGTTTAAAGCTTGGGGAAATCTTTTTGTATCCAAATCCTGCTTTAAACTTCTCCACAACAGTATCTCGGACCTGCCTGGGTGTTCCTTGGTGTTCATGATGCTCTCTGCGCTTTGAACAGAACCCTGAGACTATCACAGAGCAGGTGCATTTATACGGAGACTTGATTACACACAGGTGGATTCTATTTATCATCATCAGTCAATTGGGACAACATTGGATCATTCAGAGATCCTCACTGAACTTCTGGAGTGAGTTTGCTGCACTGAAAGTAAAGGGGCCGAATAATATTGCACGCCCCACTTTTCAGTTTTTTATTTGTTAAAAAAGTTTGACACATCCAATAAATTTCATTCCGCTTCACGATTGTGTCCCACTTGTTGTTGATTCTTCACAAAAAATTTGAATTTTATATCTTTATGTTTGAAGCCTGAAATGTGGCAAGAGGTTGACCAGTTCAAGGGGGCCGAGTACTTTCGCAAGGCACTGTATCAGAACGGACAGAGGAACGATAATATCAATCCTTTATTTTCGAAAATATAATAATAAAGACACAACACTAGGTGAAAAGAGAGGGACAAATGGAGAAAAAGACAAAAATGCCTGAACATGCTTCCGAAACCACCGCAGTTCTCAAACATTAGTGTCGTAGCATTAGCTTGTAGCTAGCATGTGGTATCGTTTTCCTGTCAGTCTGCCTTATAATAAAAGTACCCCTGAACAACGCTTTTGTGTTTGCCTTGTTGGCTAAAGAGGGTCGCATATGTTTTTTTTTTCTGGATGTACTCGCCATGTTAGCAGACTGTAAAATTTACGGTGTCAGCTCACTGTTTTGGTCCGGTGAGGCTGCAGGGAAGCGAAGCGTCTCTGACATTGCAGCGCTGCTGCCACCAGAAAGAAGTACAAATATTTGGGCAAAAGTGAATACGTCAGTTTGTATATATTTTGATGCAAATGAGTGTCTTTGAATAATACATTTTTCTAGTATCGATTTTATTGAAATATCGATTGTTTTGGCAACCCTAGATATATTGAATTTGGGATGGCTATAAATGCTTTAAAACTAGCCAAATAATCTTTGTTAAAATAGTGAACTATTTCAACAATGATAATTTATAGCTTGTTAATTACTGGTACATTTTGTTCAATGTCATTTTCGATTCTTAAAAGAAGAAAAAAAAATAGCATAGGCCTAGTGTTTAAATGTATTGTAACAAGGATAAAAAAAATATTTTTCTGTAATGAATATGGAGGTTTTACATTTGTTTTACCCTCAAGTATAAAAAAGTTTGATTTACACCTGCTGCTTGAGGGGTATGTCAATGTTCATAATCAATTGGTCTTACAATCTAAGCAACATCTTATCTGAAGAATGAATTCTTTACTTCCTAGGGAGCAAGGTACATTTATTCCCTAAAGATCAACTAGGCAAATAAACAAATACAAAGACTAATAATGGTAAATAATCTACAAACCCCTGACTAAAGGAAC
Source organism: Crenichthys baileyi (assembly GCA_036173005.1). Classification (NCBI taxonomy): domain Eukaryota; kingdom Metazoa; phylum Chordata; class Actinopteri; order Cyprinodontiformes; family Goodeidae; genus Crenichthys; species Crenichthys baileyi. Next base: position 239,920 of record JAHHUM010000592.1, read on the forward strand.
ACTTTTATGCCAATGAAACAAATGTTCTAAATAATTTTATTAAAACTAATGTTATTGCATTGTTTTAAGTGTTAATGACTTTAAACTAAGAAGGAAAATACTAAAACTGGGATATGAAACAAAGATTTACAACCAGCTTTGATCTGTCAGCATTTAGCACCACAACTTCCACAGTAGAACAAGACAAAGCGACTCACTTTGTCCGAAATAGGTAGTGTAACTTTCACAGAACCACCTTCCGCTTGCTCACGTGTTTGCCTCACCTTAATTACTCTCAGCCTGAGAGCTGGTGATGTTTCTACACAACAGCTGTTTGACCTGCCAAATACAGGAGGAGAAACAAAACAAAATCTTGCAGGAGCTTTATACAAAAAGAGCCGAACAAAATATAGTACACGATGCAAACAAATAATACCTGCACAACCAAATCTTGAAAGGTTGAATGTTCATTTTTTGTCTCATGTTAGTTGAATCTTGTTCTTGACAGATTCTAAAGATCTGTTTGAATACCCAAACTCAGCTCCTTGGACAGGAGTGGAGTCACCATGAGGCTCTGACTAACCAATTTAGAAATAAACCTGGATTACTGTAAAGCCACAACACGTGAGACAGTCAAAGATGTATGGATTATTTGCTGTTTTTAAACCATTTAGCCATTGAAGAGATCCCTCTAAGTTCCAAAAATATCAATAATCTAGCCATAATTACTTATCTTAAGATTGAGGCTGTTTTAACATTTAACAATTTCAAACCTGAAACCTTATTTGTGTCAGATTCAAAATTTGCCACAAACAGTTAAAACTGACATTTACAGTTGGTTTGTTTTTAATCTTAAACATAGAATCTTTTACTCTTCCTATCTTATAGTATGAACCTTTATATAAACAGTGAAAACACTTTTTTTTTTAAAGAACTGACTCACTAACAGTGGTAATGAATTTGTTTTAACAGAATCTTAAGTCCGGCACAGCCATTCAGAATGATCTGGAAATGTAGAACTCCTTTAGGTGAGAGCTTGGGTGTGCCCTACTATTCATAACTACAAATTTATGTAACGGTCTTGTAAGAAGCTGTGCTATAATAGGTGCACAGTGTAGTTCAGCATTGTCTGCATAGGGAAAATTGCCTTGATGGCAACAAATATTCTACATCCTTAGATAGATGTAAGTTTTCAATACAGCTGCAGATGTTGCCATTTCCTGAGTTAAATTTTAGATTTTTTCTGAGACCATACAGGGATTTCCACAATGTATTGTCTGCTTTTATTGTTTTGTTTAAGGATCTAAAGATCACAAAAGACAAATACAATACATCATTGATGTTCTTTATTTTTTTTAAGTGTTTTCTGGATTTTTTAAACCTTAATTATATATATAGAGTAATGATGAAAACCACAAAATCTTTGCAGTTTCTTTTTTATTTTACCATTTAAAAACGTAATATTCTCAGTTAAATATAGAAAACAAGTAATTGCTCTGTTCACATATTTACATAGTTTATAAGCTCTGTGGGATAGAGTTGTACTGGAGTAGCAGTTTAACCTATAGTTATCTATTTACCAGCACTTGTCAGACAAACGAGTAATACAAAACAGTAATACAAAACAGTAATACAAAACAGACATGTTTGAAGATTATCCGAAAACCAGTACAATCTTATGGTTTTTAAAAATCAGACAATGAAAGACAAATTACAATATATGTAAAAAGACAATTGGACATATACATTAATTGTGTAAAAGCTTGTTTTGTAACAGTTCACTAGCTAAAGGGACTGTTTCTACTTTTGTAGTGGTTTAAGTGTCAGTGTTTAAATAGTGGCAAAAAAAAAAAAAAAAAGTAAAATGGAGATAAGCGATGTTTAATCTTTCCTTAATTGTAAGTAGCCAGTTAATGTTCCTTGCTGTGTAAGCTCATTCTTAACTTTTTAAGCAGTTCACTTGACTGGCTACTATTTTATATAACTGTTACTAAAAATCAGTGAGAAATCAAGTTTGAAATCTGATCGATGAAAGGCGCTGCAGTGGGCAGTGGCTCTTCAGCTCCTGGCAAAGAAAACACAGAGCTGATGAGATCAAAGAGGCTGTTGTGTGAAATCTGCAGGCTGACATTGGCGCTGTGGAGAGATGATGCACCCTCCATCTGGGCCATGTCGTGAAAATAGCGGCAAATTAGAGGCACCACCTGTAGGATAAAGGGGGAATTTTAAATCACTTCACTGATTGGAGCAGACGAGGAGCCAGAGCAAACAGAATAAACAATGAAGTCTTACTTTCACAACGATGAGCTTCTTTTCCAGCAGTTTTCCATCTGGAAACTTTTCTCCAAAGCACATGTTGATGGTGTATTCAGGAGAGCGGCCATTGTTCTCCTTGAACTGCTTAAGCTCTAAAACAGGCACAGATAGAATAGTTTATTATTCCAGTTTAATTAATGCTGCTTTAATTTAAATCGAGTAGAAATAAGAAAATGGAACAAATTTTAAAGGAGATAGAAACTTGGAAACCAACCATTAACATATTTGTCAAAACTGAGGAGCTCCACCACTGTGTTTTTGGGCAATTTCTGGGGGTTCGGATGAGCTACACTGGGGTCGCTGGTGCTGGTGAACACATGGCATTTGTCTTGCCTCCGGGCGTAGATACCGGTGTCCTGTACCTCCAAGAGCAGCCCGCGCTGTATGCTGTTCAGTATGCGGTTGGTGTAATCAATCTGGGGCAAGGATGAGATCGGAAGAACAATATTTCATGTTTGTCATCACTTATGTTTTAGCCTTTCCTCATACATGTTGGAGAAAAGCAACTTTTTTTAATAATATGTTCAGACAGATGTAAATACACATAACACAGGTACACAAATACAAGTAGGGGGTAAAATTCAGAAGAAGCCCTGGCTTTTTGGGGTATTTCAACTGATGTAGCTCTTTGTGAGTTTCCTTGAATCCAAGGAAATAAAGTTTTGGATTTTAAATTCTTTGATTTCCTTGTTTGTTAATATTTTAAAACACAGACGTTCAACAGAAAGAGTATTTACAAATGGGGTCCAAGAATTTGAAGAAAATGTTGTCTTTATTTAATTAAGTCACATGAAATGAGGCACCAGATTTCAAATGGACAATTTTCAAATGGGGTGTTACATTTAGCCATTTTGTAAATTTGTGGTTTGGTTGTTCTAATAACCAACTTTTTGGACTTTGATAACCAATGGGTCAAATATTTGATATTCTACTCGTACAAGGAAATGTGGTTATTTGAATCCAACAAATAATATCTACCAGCTGGGGGCTGCCTAAAATTATTTTTTTGTTTGATCAGGGTTTTTTTATAGGTGTAAAAATATGTGAGATTTGGGCATATAATGAAGATTTATTCAAAATCCATAAAAATCATTTACAAAACTGAACCTAAACTCATATACAATGAGTTAAGAACACGGTTAAAAACTTGTTTGTTTGAGCGTAGGAAAGGGTAAAGTGTGGGTACAACATCGGGGCAAATTTACCCAGAGCCCATCAAATGTCCAGTGGATATAAAGGTGCACCTGTTTGTGGTCCAGCAGGCCATCAGTGGAAGGAAAGCAGAGATGAAAGGCATTGAACTCAGGCTCCTCGCTGTGGTAGTGGAGCTGAAGACGGTTGGTATGCAGCGTCGTCTTCAGCATCTCTTTCTTCCTGTAGTGGATGGATATCTCCAGGTCGCACAAACTGGGCTGCTGAGGTGAACTAAGGACCGGGGGAGGATTGACGGCTTGAAAAAAGAAAAGATCAAATTAATGATGTTTACATTGCAAATGTTTCTTTTGAAAGCAGACATTTTTATTCTCTTTTAGCAAACATACTCTGGTTGTAGGCCAGCTGATCCCCTGGTAAATATTGTGGGAGGTTCTCAGTTGCAGTAGGATAACTAATGAAAACAGGATTATCATGCTGGATATCACTCTCCATCCACAACTGCTCCCCTGTTAATCATGAAATGGTAAATAATTTATTTAATCATAAGCACCTTTGACAAATGCAAAATTGTATTTTGCACACAAGTTTTACCTGCTGGTTTGTTCCCAAGATTCAAAGCCATGAAATCCTGATGCAGATTGTGCTGGATGGAGAAGAACAAAATATTATGTAACCATTTAAATATGAGTCAGTCTGTGAATAATTAACTCATTAACAGAAGTGAAAGTGCACTCAAGGTAATCCTCCACCTCATTTCCTGTTGGGAAATACTCAATGGTTGGGCTGAAGATGTCTGGAGTCATGTCAGAATCCTCCTGGCAGTCCTGCATTGGCAAACCTTCATAGTTACCTGCAGTTGAAGAAAGAGGACCATCCTACTGAGTTTTATTTTTCTTACACAAAGATGCTTCACATCTGTTAGCCCAGATCAAATAGCTGCTCAATGACTTACAGTCAGTGTTAATAATCTCATAGATTTTATGTGGGTCGTCCTGATTCTTGGAATTATCTTTAATCATCTTGAAGCGCAGAGAGAGGTTGTTAAGAGCACAACGGAAGTTGGTTTTCCATCTGGCCTTGTCATTGGGGAACTCGTTGATTTTGCCACTCGCCACAGCCCAGGCCTGTGGACCACAGACATCCAAAAACATAAGCCAAAGGGCAAAAATAAAAATAAAGTTGGCTGCATTGACATTAGAAATTATAAAAGGGAAAGGCTAATTATGTTAATATATTCATTACACACACACACACATTATATTTATGACTATTTACATTATACATAGATTCTCACTGAAGGCATCAAAGCTGTGAATGAACACATGGAATTATGTAGCAAACAGAAAAAAACGAAAAATAACTTAAGCTCATGGAGAGAATGCCAAGAGAGCAAAGCAGTCATCAAAGCAAAGGGTGGCTATTTGGAAGAATCTAAAATATGAAAATGTTTAGATTTATTTCACACTTCTTGTTTACTATATACTTGCATGTGTGTTCATTCACAGATTTGTTGCCTTTGATGCGAATCTACAATGTAAATAGTCATGAAAATAAAGTGAGCCACGAAGTTTCAAAAAATACCACAGAGCTGGTCATACCCGGAATATTTTACTGTCCTCATCGTTGCAGTCTTTCCTGGAGTTGTGCTTCCACGGGACTCGGAACTTGTTTTGCTCCACGTAGCGCAGTCCCGTGTACTGCCCCGTCTCCACTTGCTCGATGAGCCAACTGGCAAACTGAGGTTTAGGTGGGCTGAGAAGAAACACGACAGATCCGCGTTGTGTTGTTGTTGGGTGAGATTATTAAAGACGCAGTTCACTATACATTGAAATGTAAGAATATGCAGAAAAAGCGATATGCGTGTACAATTCTTAACTATACTATGTGCATTAAAAGTACACAAAATGACTAGTTTAAAACAGCCTACAAGTAATCCAGCTCTAAATAGGTCAGTGCTATAGCAGATGTCCAAAGTAGAAAAAGCAGATGTTTCGTCATACCTTTGCATTGTGCCGCAGAAATATAAATATTGCAACTCAACCGGCTTGTCGCAGCAACTTTATACACCCACGTCTATGACATCAAGTGGCCGTACGGTGTCTCCACCTCCGTGGGAGGACGTCACGCCCCTTAAAAGGGTGAGTTTGATTCATAAGCAACCAGGCCTTCTCTTCGAGTCTCTGTGTTGTAAAAAGTACGGCTGCGTTGATGAAATTAAATAAACCGAACGCACTCTGTGTTTACCAGATGCGGAGCAGCCGGACTCTCCCTTTTAGCGGAAACTGAAAGTATTCTTGCTGACTGGTTCATCACGTTCAGTGAAGCTTCCATCATCCGGTATTTCATCACCACACATCCCAAAGTGTACTTTTGTGTTATTGGTTTCAACCCCTAAGGCGCCACTGTATCATTATTTCGATGCCTTTTAGCTGGAATTTTCTTTCTCTTTCATGTAATAAGAATTATAACTCAGTTTTGAAGTATTTGTTTTGATTTTAATGATTACTTGATTCCTTTAATAAAATCAAGTGCTATTGTGCAGCATTCAGACAAGTGAAAACCTTTGACTGGATTATTATGCAAGATGACTTCAGGGTACATTTGACGCAGGACATAATACCTCAGTAAAAAAAAAAAAAGTACAAGCTTCAAGCAAAAGCTATCAGAATAAGCTTTACCTTCATAGACCAGGTGTACCTTTAAGTTATCTTTAAAAGTGTGCAGTGAAACCCCGCAATTCCACAGAATTAAGATTTACAGCGTTCATGTGCTTTTTAACACTTTTAGTATCTGAATCGTGCAGGTGTGGACTTGTGTCATGAGACTGAATCACAGAAAGGGAGTTGTTTTTAGTCAAACAGCATTAAAAACCGCCTAGTTTTGCTCCTATATCCAAACTGGGCATCACTTCCTCTTTCTAGAATTAGCAATTTGTCATAGCATGGTGCAGTTTCTTATTTGCCCTTTTGCACAAAAATTAGTTAAAGGTCAAACGTCGGGTCCTGAAAAGTCACCAGAGTGACTCTGCTTCATCGTATTCATTTTGCATTTGAGGGGAAAATTGTTTTTGTTATGTCCTGTTATGTCCTGAACACAAAATAGATTATTGGAGACAGTGAATGAACCTTGCTGTGTAAGGAACAGAGCTCTCAAACATACATATGGCCTAGCAAATGTGTCAGGAATGGGGAAGCAATGCAGACTCTGTAAGGGAATACTTCCCTTTTCCTGCTCACTGGAAGCAGCATGCAAGCCATTTAAACACCCCCTCTAGGAGAAGAAAAGCCCCCAGGGGACCTGTGAAACATGGTTATTACATCACAGAAGATCCAACTCCTTCTCAATATTAATTGATAATACATACACAGTATTAGTACTGTGGAATACAAGAGTTTTTTTTTTAAGATTAGATTTTTTGCAGCACTAATGGCCATTATCTTTTTGTTATTTTCTGAAAATAAGCAGGGTGGAGAAGGGGTGAAGACATGCAGCACACGTCACCAGGGCAGGGACTCAAACCTGCGACAGCTGTGTTGAGGATTGAAGCCTCCATACGTGGATCGCGCGCTCTGCGTCTACGCCACACATGCCGCTACCCCTTGAAGTTTTACACATTTTGTTACATTATGACCAAAAACGTCAATGTATATTTATTGGATTTTAACTGACAGATCTGTGCCAAACAGTACGTAATTGTGAAAATGATACATGGTTTTCTTTTTTGAAAGATAGATAGATAGTTACAATCAGGCTTCATCAGATTGCATGGAAGGAAACTGTGAACATTAATGAGTCTTACCACTTTTTTTAAAATGGTTTACGTCCGGGTTTTTAACGGGTCACCTAAAAAAATTTTTGCGGGGGGTATAACCTTCCAACCTCTGTCCAGTCACAAGCCTTTGGCAGTCTTTAACAGGTTTTCTCCCAAGGTTGCTCTGTCTCCAGCTCCATCCGTTGTCCCATCCACTCTGACCAGGTTCCCTTCCCCTGCTGGAGAAAAGCGTCCCCAAAGTATGATGCTGCCACCACTATGTGCACATCATCATTGTCACAGTAAAACAGTCTTCCTTCTATGCTCCTTAGTCTTTATGATGCCATTTGTTTGCAGATTTTCTTGACCAAAACTTTGCAGACTTTACAGAACAGTTAATTTCTACAGAAATGTGATTACACGCAGGTGGACTCTTATTTACTCTCTCTGGGAAGTTCAGAAGGCAGTGCTGTTTTTGGGGGTACCAGAATAGAGGTTAAATGTAGACTTTTCAGATCCACTTTTGGGATTTCAATTTGTAGAAACATGAAAAAACATGGATCTTTTCCTTCCACTTCACAATACGGTCATGTTTGTGTTGTGTTTATAATATGACAAAATATGAAAGAATTTAAGGGTATGAACACTTCTACAGATAACTGAAGCACTGTCAAAATTTCACTAAACCCAAACTAAATCATTTAGTAATTTACATGGAAGATTCACTAGGCTGAGATATATATTTAGCTGTGTCTCCTTTCTGTAAATAGCCACTGATTGAGCTACTCCTGCCAATGACTTTGTCCCTCATTTCTTAATTTTTATTTTTAATAAAAATTATCCTGGCTCATTTTTGGTGTTTTTCCTTCCTAACACAAATAAGGGAGCTTTACTACCATTAACTGTGTACTACTGTACTACTATCAGTGTTTCCCCAAAGAATGTTCTCATGGCTCAATGCTTTTATGTTTGTAAATCGTCTTATCCAGACTGCAAAGAGGGTCTTAGGGAGGACCGATAACTCCTTCCTGCAGTCCATTTATGAGGAGTCTGTTCTCAGACTTGCTCACAAAGTTCAGTCTGATCCCACTCATCTATCTATCTATCTATCTATCTATCTATCTATCTATCTATCTATCTATCTATCTATCTATCTATCTATCTATCTATCTATCTATCTATCTATCTATCTATCTATCTATCTATCTATCTATCTATCTATCTATCTATCTATCTATCTATCTATCTATCTATCATCAATTTTAGTTGTGTCTCCTTGTTCCTACCTATTTTTGCTTTTCTCTCCCAACAAGTAAGGATATAGGTACTCAGCACTACTGGTTCTGTATTTAGCCCAGTTTCTTCCTGAGTGAAGCCAGTTGGCATTAGCCATGTGTATTCACTTTGTTTTTCTTCCTCATAAAGAGTACTTCTAGCTTATTCATTGTGTTTGTATAATCACTTAGTTCTTTCTTTGTTTTTCTTTCAAATAGAGATTACCCCCATACTTCTGTGTTTAGCCATGTGTCCGTAGTTGTCAAAGCTGTTCTTGCAATATGCTCTGTGCCCATTTTTTGTCTTTGCCATAGAAAGTACTATTGGGCCAGTGGGTTTTTTTTTGGTCTTTTTTCTGTACTCTTAATCACTAGCAGGTCACGGCAGACGGTGGCCCATATTAAGCCTTTTCTGCTGGAGGTTTCTTTCTATTTAATGGGAGTGGTTTTCACTGTGGCCACATGCTTGCTCAGGATGATGGATTGCTGCAGAGTAGTCAGCTTAGCTTCATTAGATATACTATTTGAACCAGTTGGATTAAATGATTAGCTGACTCTGACTTTATTATGTTATAATTTTGATTAAATTTTTCTGTGTGTAATTTGATTTGAATCTGGCAATATAATAGGGTTGGACTGATATGATTTTGACTGCTTTAAATTTTTATTTAGACAGATTGGAATATTGTATAAGTACCCTTGGATGACATTAGTTGTGAATTAGTGCCATAAAAATAAACAGAACTTTTAAACAGTATACTGACTTAAGCTGGCATACTTAGTGTTAAAATTGAAACATGGCAACTAGTTCATAGAGGACAAACTTTCGTTGTGCAGCTGCAGACATTTGTAACTCTTACTTTGTTTTTAGGGGATTTCTTCGGGTAATTCTTACAACACTCTTGGTCTCTATTCACCTATTCATTTCCCTCTTCTAATTTTATCTCTATCTTCATCTCTCTATGTTTGCCAAATTTCCCCCACAGGGCCACAGATCTCTAGTTGCCCAATATCTGTCCTGCACGTGTGTCTTAAAGTGTAATTCTGCGTAAGACACCAGACACGACATTTGCCTTAAAGAAACTGCTTCATTCCCGTAAAGAGGCACACCTTTACCTGTTACTAAGAGCCTGGCAGGCGTCAGCGTAGTACAATGAGTGTATTTCTTCACAGGATCGAAACTGAGATATAAACATTGTTGCAGTGAAAATGTAGAATGGTGTCATATTATAGATATCAAGTTTAACCAGATAGGATCAACTGTTTCTTAAGACACCAGTTGTACTTCTTGCATTTAGTTGACAATATTCAAAGTTTTCCTGCTAAACTGAAATGTTTCATTTTCATTTAGAAGCTAAATAGACTATAACTGAAATATTTATGTTGCTTCAGAAGTTTGCTTTAAGACACAGTGAATATCATTGGTTTACAAAGCAGACATTCACAAACAGGTGAGATAAAAAAAAAGCAAATTGACATCTTAACTAATAAGTTGACACCGTTTTGATTCACACCGCTTTTCATGAATTATTATTTTAAAATGAACTTGTGTTCAGTGTCATTAGGCTTTTTTGTGATCAGGATATTAAAAGTAAATATAATAAGAGCTGCCATAACACCAATAATAACTGCAGAGCAACCTGAGCAACTAGAGATTTCTCCAGGTGCCCCCTGCTGGTGACAATGCAATAATAACAACATGAGTGAAAATTCCTGGCAGTAAATAAAGAATTACGGCATTTGAAAAGCGTTCAGTATCGGCAGAAAAGCTGAAAACAATGCTTTCTACATATGTTTTATGAAAAGACTTACAAAATAAATCTAAACTTCATGGATATCGAAGAACAATGAAAATGCCATATTCCTTTATAATAAAAGCAGAGTTTTGTTAAATACTGTGATGCCCACAAATATTTTGGAACAAAGAATCCTCCCAATGGGAGAGGCCTGGAAAACCACCAAAGCAAGGCAGATCAGATGCTAGAAACACCTTGTCTGAGTCTGTTTGGTGTAGAGGAACAGCAGCTCTATTCCAAGCTCTCTCAGGACAACAGAGCTCTTAACCCCATCTATAAGGCTAAGTCCAGCTAATGATTGAACACACTACGATTCTTGAACTCAGAGACCGACCACCAATACAAAGTGAGTAAACCACCTTTTTTCAGAAGAGAATCATAGCCTCAGACTTAGAGGAGCTGACTCTCATTGCTGCTGCTTCACACTCAGCCCCAGTGCAAGCTAAAGATTATGGCCCGAAGACACCAAAAGAGCCACAAGGTTTTTAAAAAGCAAAGATCAGATCCTGAGGGTCCCAAACCCACGTCTCCGTGACTGCATCTCAAGCTACTGTTAACGAACGCCACAAACAGGATCAGTGACAAGAGGAAGCTGTACAGAAGTCAAATTCAAACTGGGAACAAGCTAGTCTCTGAGCCAGCATGTTACCATTTGGAGATAAGTTAAAATTGTTTCCAGAACCCAGTTCAACTGTTTTTTTTTTTTTTAAATATTAGACAAAAAGGGTTATTTTCAAACATAACTTGAATATTGATAAGCTGTTTTTTGGTCTGTATTGTAGAATGAAATTTTCACATGAATAAAAAAGTGCGAATACTCTGTAATTCAGGGTAGCAATTGATCAAAACACAGGGATTAATAGCTGGAATCCTGACAGACGGTTTGAAAAATTAGTACAGGTGTGTTCAAACTTCTTGTCACGCAGGCCAAAATTATCAAGTAACATTAAAAAAATATAATCACAAAAACATAAAATTAAGTTAAATAACAAAACAAAAAATTAATTTTTTTGACCTGCTCAATTAAGCATGCAGTATTTAAATTAAACAAATAAAGGAAGCTTTTTTTGTAGGAAAGTATGTTCAAATCATTGTAAATCTAAAACTTAAAAAGGTTTTGCAGGTTGCTTCATTTGAAGAAAGGCATCTAGTGTGCAAATTATTTTGAGCTTAATCGAAAAGAATAGAAAAATAAAACTATTTTCAGCATTAAAAACAACATTTGGGTCACTCTTTCTTTAAAAACAGTTGCTGCATGGTTATCAAAAGGCAAATACTTTGTGTTGTACCAAACATTTTTCATTGTAAGAAGATTTAAATTTGCCTAATAATTTTGGCTTTGTCTCCATCTGATTCAGGCATTTGTGCTGGAGGGGTAAATTTCTATCATAGCAGTCGTGGGGCCACACAAAATCAGTTGAGTTACCACAAATGCCCCCCGGCCCACATTTTGGACACCCTTGCATTGTGTAAAGTCATACAACATAACAAAAAAGAAAAAAAAAACAAGAATCTTCAAAGAAATCACAATTCTAAGTGAGACTGTTGGAGATTTTGTCACCAACTATAACCCTAAAGTCCAATATGGTTGCCTTTTATCTTTATACTTTTGAAACTTTGCACACTGAGCCATTTAGCAAATATTCGGCTTTCAGATGAAATTTCAGGATGAACCTAAAATGCACTATAACCTTTAAAAGTGAACTTTGTCCACATCCCACATTGATGATCGCTTCATAATAAACATTGCCCTGCGGAACAGGATGATGAATGCCACTCAACACCAGGCACATTTAAGGATTGAAAACCATTTACATCAGCGTTGCCTGGGTCCTAGACGACCTGCAAGGGTTCCCTGACCACACCACCCGGCACAGGCATCACCGTCTTGCATGGGCCAGGGAGCTGGACGAGGGACCAGTAGGCCTTAGTGCTGTTCTCTGATGAAAGTCAATTAATGTTGAGCAGAAATTATGGCGGCCAATGATGTTGAAGATGTCAAGGAGAGTGCTATGCTAGATGATCATAACTCTGTAACCAAAAACCTCAATGACCTGACCCTTCAAGAAGAGTGGGATGCCATGCCTCGGTGGACAATAAGACTTGTGAACAGCATGAGACATCATTGTCAAGCTATAATTTATGCTTAATTTTCGCATGTTTTTAGACACTGACATTTTTTGTTATATACTCACCAGTGTTGTTTGCTTTTGTTTGAGGAAATCACCATTGCATGCTTCTACGTAAATGCCCTACTTTCATGTTGTAATATCACTGTAGCCTGAACGTTTTACATTTTCCATACATTTCACCCGAAAGCCAAATATTACAAACTTTTTGCTGTTTTTGGCTGTTGGAGCTTATTACCTCTACATCACAGTTAATTGTTTGTATTTTTACTGCAAATAATCAATACTCAATTTTCTTTTGAGCAACACCAAAGGGAGTCCACTAGTAACGGCACAGTTGTAGTACACCGGGAATCATTGTTTTAGTTTTGTTTCACTTCAAATTGGATTGCAACGTGTAATGTCTCTTTAAATCCACCAGAGTGCGCAGGCGACACGTTTTTGTTGTTTGTATATAGCCGGTTCCATGCTGACTTCTTTGCGGTTTTTACTCAAAAGACTTTAAAACATAAACAACAGATTTCTTTTATCTTTAACGACAAAAATAAAATGAAAAAAGCAATAATAATATTCCAAAATGACACATTTTGAGGTTAGTTGGGGAAAACTTGCAAAGTTTGTTACTCCGTTCGACTGTCCAATCATAGGTGGTGCTGAAATTCTACTTCGGTGATTCTGGACTTTTGAACTAGGTTTTGCTTTTATTCACAGTGTGTAACACATATACAGTACATACCAAAAGTTTGGACACACCTTCTCATTCAAAGAGTTGTCCTTATTTTAATGACTACGAATGTTGTAGCTTCACACTGAAGGCAGCAAAACTATGAATTAACACATGTGGAATTATATACTTAACAAAACAAGTGTGAAACAACTGAAAATATGTCTTATATTCTAGGTTCTTCAAAGTAGCCACCTTTTGCTTTGATTACTGCTTCGCACACTCTTGGCATTCTGTTGATGAGCTTCAAGAGGTAGTCACCTGAAATGGTTTTCACTTCACGGGTGTGCCCTGTCAGGTTTAATAAGTGGGATTTCAAGCCTTATAAATGGGGTTGGGACCATCAGTTGTGTTGTGCAGGAGGTGGATACAGTACACAGCTGTAGTCCTACTGAATAGACTGTTAGAATTTGTATTATGGCAAGAAAAAAGCAGCTAAGTAAAAAAAAAAACGAGTAGCCATCATTACTTTAAGAAATTAAGGTCAGTCAGTCCGAACAATTGGGAAAACTTTGAAAGTGTCCCCAAGTGCAGTCGCAAAAACCATCAAGCGTTACAAAGAAACTGGCTCGCATGAGGACCGCCCCAGGAAAGGAAGACCAAGAGTCACCTCTGCTACGGACGATAAGTTCATCCGAGTCACCAGCCTCGGAAATCGCAGGTTAACAGCAGCTCAGATTAGAGAACAGGTCAATGAGTTCTAGCAGCAGACACATCTCTAGAACAACTGTTAAGAGGAGACTGTGTGAATCAGGCCTTCATGGTAAAATAGCGGCTAGGAAACCACTGCTGAGGACAGGCAACAAGCAGAATAGACTTGTTTGGGCTAAAGAACACAAGGAATGGACATTAGACCAGTGGAAATCTGTGCTTTGGTCTGATGGGTCCAAGTTTGAGATCTTTGGTTCCAACCACCGTGTCTTTGTGCGGCGCAGAAGAGGTGAACGGATGGACTCTACATGCCTGGTTCACACCGTGAAGCATGGAGGAGGAGGTGTGATGGTGTGGGGGTGCTTTGCTGGTGACACTGTTGGGGATTTATTCAAAATTGAAGGCATACTGAACCAGCATGGCTACCACAGCATCTTGCAGCGGCATGCTATTCCATCCGATTTGGGTTTAGTTGGACCATCATTTATTTTTCAACAGGACAATGACCCCAAACACACCTCCAGGCTGTGTAAGGGCTATTTGACCAAGAAGGAGAGTGATGGGGTGCTGCACCAGATGACCTGGCCTTGACAGTCACCGGACCTGAACCCAATCGAGATGGTTTGGGGTGAGCTGGACCGCAGAGTGAAGACAAAAGGGCCAACAAGTGCTAAGCATCTCTGGGAAACTCCTCAAGACTGTTGGAAAACCATTTCAGGTGACTACCTCTTGAAGCTCATCAACAGAATGCCAAGAGTGTGCGTAGCAGTAATCAAAGCAAAAGGTGGCTACTGTGAAGAACCTAGAATATAAGACATATTTTCAGTTGTTTCACACTTTTTTGTTCAGTCTATAATTCCACATGTGTTAATTCATAGTTTTGATGTTTTTAGTGTGAAGCTACAATATTCATAGTCATGAAAATAAGGACAACTCTTTGAATGAGAAGGTGTGTCCAAACCTTTGGTCTGTATTGTATGTCTGCAAGCAAAATGTTTTGCAACTTTTTAGAACTAAGCTGGATTTTGCTGTGAGTCCAGAGGTCTGATCTACTTACATTGAAACCGATGTTTACCTTACAGGAACTGCGAGCTTTATAACTGTTAAATATTTTTCCGCTTTGAGACACGCTTGCTATTTCTTTTTCTCTGTGAGTTTTGTCGCGCAGATACGGCAGTGAGCGTTCTTGGAATTTGTGATTGTAAATAGCTTTAGGAGAAAGTGGTGGTGGGGCACCGATAATTTGAAGACGTGCCAGAGTTACAATGTTGGATTCAAAAGGCATTTCAAAGAACCAAACTATGCAGTTTTTTTCCTTTATTCTCCACTCTTTTCCTTCTTTCTGTCTGTATTTTCTTTTCTCCTTTTCTTTCTTTTCGCACGGTTGCAGGCCGTTTGAATCGACCAATGGGCCTTCAAGTTGGAGACATTGGAATGTAAATGAGCCCAGCGCGTGCTCCCGGCGCAGTGAAAGCTCGGGATTGTTTATTGAGCTCCCTGAGCCACGCGCCTGGCCCGGGGGGGAGTCGGGCGTGCAGGAGAATCACACAGCGGGGGCGGGGCCTCGCCACGAAAAGCGTGCGTCTCCCCAAAAAGAGGGGTGTGGGTGGGGTGCGTGCTGGGGCGCGTGTTGAAAAAGAGGAGTGCTGCCAAAGTTTGGGTCAGATCGGCTCGTGGAATGTAAGCAGTCAAGAGAGAGTTGGACAGAGAGTTAGCCACACGGTCCCCACGCGAAGGACACGAGAGCTGAACACTGCCAACCCACTCACTTACTCGCTGAATTCATCAGGTTAGAAGATCTATCAGCGAGATGGAAACTGCAACCATCACAACCACGCAGACAGCCTTCACCTTTGGACGCGCCACCATCAGCCTGCACGCCCCGGCCCAGGACTCAGCGGGACCCGCCGGACACCCGAACAACAGCGCGGCCGTCTCCTTCCAGAGCAAAACCAAGGTGCTGAAGAGACAGCGCTCCAGCTCCCCGGAGCTGCTGCGCTGCAAGCGACGGCTGAGCTTCAACGGGCTCGGCTACTCCATCCCGCAGCAGCAACCCGTGGCCGTTGCCCGACGAAACGAGAGGGAGCGGAACCGGGTCAAGCAGGTCAACATGGGCTTCCAGACGCTGCGTCAGCACGTTCCGAACGGCGCCGCCAACAAGAAGATGAGCAAAGTGGAGACGCTGAGATCCGCGGTGGAGTACATCAGGGCTCTGCAGCAGCTCCTCGACGAGCACGACGCGGTCTCGGCCGCGTTCCAGTGCGGGCTGCCGTCCCCGACGCTCTCCAATAGCTACTCCGCCGACCCGGAGTCACCTCACTCCACCTACTCATCAGACGAAGGTGGCTACGAGCCTCTGAGCTCAGAGGAGCAAGAACTGTTGGACTTTACAACCTGGTTTGACAGATACTGATGCTGTCCGCGCGCAATCAAACACTTGGGCATGAATCGGACTTCTTACAGAAGTGCTGACACAGCTTTCTTTAGCCTGCGCGCTGTGCCTGCAGGTGATGCGTCTCCCTTGAAGCTTCTGAGGGAGCAAAGCAATAGTGAGAAAGCGAGAGATCCTGTCGCAGATAAATAGCGCCCTCCCCGAAAGAAAGAGAGGAGCTGGACTCACAGTTACGCGTGGAAATGTTGACGCTCTGTTTGATTAAGTGCAATTAAGCTGCGACGCGGAAGGCTCCTGCAAAGACGGGGCTGAAATTCCTGCAGGAAACACGGACTGCCTTCCTCACCTGCTGCACTTTTTCCTCCTGGAAGATGACGCGTCAACAGACTTTTTTCAGTTATGACGTAGTAGCTTACATTTTATAACACTGTATCATAGGACGAATTGTTTTAACACGGAGACATTATTTTTGTACAATGAGCCAAACAGAAATGTTATCACTGCTACTTTTCTGACAGCGTTGTTGCCCTGAGAAGCAGCTGTCAGGTATGGCGTGTGTGACGTGTATGACTACCTGTGACAGATTGTAGTGTGTTTTTCTTCTTTTTGATAGAGACATTTATTGATGTATGCACTTGTTTCTCGTAGCCGAAAATGTAAATATTCAATTTTAACAGATATATTTTGTGTAAAACGAGTTTTTTTATATAAATAAAGTTAAACCTATTTATATTAAGCCTTTGCAGTGTGTCGATTCTTCTCTGTATCTTGCGTGTGTATATGTGTGTGTGAGTGAGACAAGTGTGCGGGGCGGTAATTGAGCAAACTATAGGGAGCTTCTCCTCTATTCAAAGCCCCATGCGTGACCTTTTCCCGACTTGGTTGTGCACACGGGGAAAATTGCGCAGCTGGGTGAGCACTCAATAACCATTATTGACGCGCACCTTCCACGGCGCTTTGTCCGCATTCAGGGCGGGGAGATTAATATTACGTTTCATGCATCGCATTGTTTTCTTTTGCATACACCAATAATAGCTCAGAGTGCCTTGGGCGGAGAGAGAGGACGGAGAGGGGAACGTGGGTGGGGGCTGTGGGGTGGGGAGTGCTGCAATTCACTTCACTCAAAGGGACACTTTGAAATATAGCTCCGAGAAAGTCAGCGAGACAATGAGGCGGGTCAAAATTCTCATTGCCCGATTGAGATCAATCTAAATAAAAACCTGAGGTTGTAAGGCTGCTTGTATCCCCGGCTGTGTTTTTCACGGCGCACACAGGTCAATCAAGAAGCCCATCTCCTGCGAAAATGGGGGGCACAGCACCCCATTGTGTGCTATTGTGCAGAGCTTTTGCGCCTCATTATGCGAATTATGGACGATCTTCTGTAAACAAACACCCAATGCCAAATTCAGGTAGGCAGAAGGAAAAATAAAGAGGATTCATTTCACTTGGCAATAGAAGCCTTTTTCTGCCAGCTGAAACGTCATTCTTTTCACTTGATATGATTCTTTTCACCTGATTATGAGACAATTTTGACTTTCTATGCCACCATGTTGATCTTAAAGTCATAATTATGATAATGTGACTTGTAATTTTGACTTAATATCTCAGTCTGACAGTCAACGTTATAAGCTTTGCATCTTAATTGTATGACTTTAGGTTGAAACGATGACTTTGAATGTTAAAATGATAATCAGTAATCTCATGATTGTGAAACTCTCATAAATATGACTGTGGAAGTCAGAATTCTGACAATTTATCTCAATTATGAGCTTGGAATTCAAAATTATGACTAATTATAATTAGGAGTTTGCAACTCAGTTATGAAAGTCGAAAGTGTGACTTAATATTACAATTTTGACTCAGATTTATAGATGGAACTCAAAATTATGAGTTGAATTTTGTTGACGTTGCATCTCATGATTAAAAGTCCACATGTCAAAAATATTGAGTTCGAAATTCAGAATTCTTTCTTTGAATCTCATAACTAGGAGGTTGCATCCCATAATTATGATTTTGAGAGTCAAAGTATGACTTTTAATGCAAAAAACCTGTGACATTGCATCTTGTAATAATGTTTGTAAATGTCAAATGTGTCACTCTGAATCTCATAACTTTGGGTTTGAAATATAAAATTATTTGTATATTATAAATATGGATGTGTATATTGAAAATGTAATATACATTATACATATAATATAACTTTAATAGACCAGATCATAACTTTTATCTTATGTTTATGACTATGAAGCTCATGTCCAGTTGCCTATATTATTATTTGAAGTGGCGGATATGGGCTTCCATAACTGACTCCTTCTGTGGGAGGAGAAAAGTAGGAAGAATAGATTCTGATTGATTCGGGTCCTA
Source organism: Crenichthys baileyi (assembly GCA_036173005.1). NCBI lineage: Eukaryota > Metazoa > Chordata > Actinopteri > Cyprinodontiformes > Goodeidae > Crenichthys > Crenichthys baileyi. The sequence goes on from JAHHUM010000592.1 coordinate 258,451, forward strand.
TAGAACTTTTTATAAAGTAAAACAAAAAGTCTCGCCTGATCCCTCTTCTTCTTCTCCAAAGCAGATTGAAAGACAAACACAGCAGCCTGCAGGTGTGAGCCACGTGCCTGCGCTCAGCTACAAAGCCTCTCGCGCTCCCATTGGCTAACGGCTCGCGCATGTGAGGCCTGTCAGGTGGAAGCAGCGACAGAATCAAACAAGTGATAGATGACATTAATTACCCTATGCATTATAACCTTTAACGCCACGGAGATTCAAAAGGACAAATCAATGCGAGGCGCAGAAGAACCCCCGCTGGCCCACTATTGTTGCCTCGAAATGCGGTTTCTAACGCGGTTCAGTGTCAGGCAGAGGCCACGGCTCCAAGTGAAAATAAGAGCTTGTACCGCGTCCTGTTAGGATGGATATGCTATTCTTTCCTTGAGGAGCTGAGGGGTGAAATGATTTATCCACGTCAGTTTGTGCATGGGTGATTTTCACTTCCACATTATATAAGGGCCGTTTTAATTTTAGCCCAACATCAATCACTAGCTGCCCATGACTGTTCTGGTGCGCTAAAGTGGTGATGTATGGGTATAAAGGGGAGTGCTGATTGGTCATCTGTCGCGCTGAGTGCAGCCATCAGAATTCTTAGATTGGTTTTAGTTCATCGTAATAGGAGTTTGAGGTAATGTTTGTGGCCAACCACGTCTAAATCCTGCTGCAACTATTTACGAAACGTCCTCTTTGTCTTCCACCTCAGTCAAGATATGTCATAATGTGGGTTTCTGTTGGACCAATTTGCGGGAAGAACTCCTGAAGCTCGACGTTTCCAGGTAAGACGACACATTATTGCTGATGGCTTGGACACGGACAGGGTACCAGGCCAGCACACAAACACAAACAACACATAAGGAACCAGCCGGGAGCAAAGGAAACAAACGGGCTTAAATACAAAACTGGACAGCAGGGGGAACCAATGACACACGTGACCAGACAATCAGGGCCGTTGTAATTATGAATATGAATATATTATTTATTATTTAATATTTATTAAATAATATTTCGGTCTGTTAAGGGTTGTCCTGTGAATACCAGCCCAGTAAGGTGGTGGTATTAGGACAAAATTGAAAGGGATGAGCCAAGCTCTGACATTATTGAACAGCAAAACTCTGCACACACATGGAATGAATTCACACAATTTCTTAAAATACAAGAATTTATTAACAAAAATAAGTCAACTCAAAGTCAAACATATTTCAATCAACAAACTCTTTACTATGCTAAAACAATCCAACTAAACTACCGAGCAGAATCAAAGAATAGGGAAGACTAATGTGCTATGTACAATATAAACAAGTTGATTAAAGATGGTTAAAAACCATGACCAAAAGAGTGATGCAATATCACCATGCAATGTTATTTATGTTTGAGAACCAAGGATTATCTTGAAGAATCTGGAATTGAAGTTAAATTAGTCTTGGAACTAACTTAGGCAATAATTGGTATACCTTTGGACAACCATTCACAATGCAAGATCAGATAAAATATTATTTTAATAAAATAATGTTTTAAAGAATGATCTGCTGAATAAAACCAACCTTCTGGATGACCAATTCTCAACGGTGTTTAATTAGCTGCCTTTATTTATTAAAATAATATTTAAAGAAATATTATTTTGAAGAAGAACCAAATCTTTGAGAAATGGGCTTAATTGTGTTATCAAGCGTAGTAAAATAATATTTAGGGAAATATTATTTTACTAGATTGAAAACTAACACCGTTTTTGGGTAAATGATCTTTAGCAGGCAAGCACGTGTTCTTAGTTGTTAGCGGTTGGAGGTAATAAAAGAAGCTTATAGCTTATCATCAGAATCAAACACATACCTTTAAAATACCATTAATAAAAGGGTTGAAATGCATAAGCGTGGATGGCGTGTTATGGCCGATCTTCTATGTTTAAAATCACCCTTTAAATAACGTTTGTCTTAACTTTAAAAACAAACAAACACAGAACACACAAACTGAGCACATGTGCTGAGCAGATAATCTGTTAGCACTAAGATGGCTGAGTTTTCAACACAAACAAAACCAAACGTCATAAAACGAAAAATGTTTAGATTATTTCATTCTAAACTACTTCTCTCTGCCCAAAACACAACCTCTTGCGTGAACCGTGCTGAGGAAAAGTTGTCCCAGGTGACGAAGCTGAAGGAAGCATCCACAGTGAACAAAGGGTTAACTTGCAGCTAACCTCCGCAGCTGTGTGTGTGTGTGTGTTTGTGTGTGTGTGTGTGTGCGTGTGTGTGTGTGTGTGTGTGTGTGTGTGTGTGTGTGTGTGTGGGATGGGCTCGTTCTGTCGGCCGGCCAAACTACACGTCACAGCTGTAACCACGGTGATGCGGTCCCGTTGTCCTTCCTTCAGACCGGGAAAACTGCTCCACTCGGCATCGTAGAGACAGGGTCTCTGCTGGGAACTCTCTGGAACACAGTTTGCTTCTGTAGACCTCAGAGAGAAAGTCAAGCAACGCTTGTACCTTAATTACCCCTGTTCATGAATGAATACCGGATACACAAACAGCAATTAATTCCTACTTAACTTAATATGATTGCGTGATAGTATGACACTCTTGCATCCAGTTTGAAGAGTTATATCTGTTTGCCAGCAAAGAGGCTTCAGCGCGCTGCGTCCCTCTGTCCAGTTCCTCTGGGGACCTGCGTGGAAGAGGTCAGTTTGTTGCAAAAGCGGGGTTTTTATTTGGACAGTGACGTCATGGGAAGTCAGCTGTTCTTCCTTTTTTGGCTGTGCTGGAAGTAGGTTAAAGCGATTTATTTTGAAAGTTCCAGAAAAGCCATTCATATTGTCACCATGGCTGGGGTCCCAACAGGGGAAAACACAGAACAGCTGTGGGCTTGGGATGCAGGGAGACAGAAAACAAAGAACTAGACCAGGTAAAATAACAAAACACAAACTCAAGAACTCGAAACACAAGCAGGTATGACATAGCCCCTCCCTTTAAGGGCGGATCCCAGATGCCCACAAAACAAAAACAAAACAAACATCCGGCCAGGGCGGGCGGAGGGGGCCTCAGAAGGAGGGCAAGGGTTCAGGCGGCTGGCCCGGAAGCCGACCCCGGCATATCCAGAGTTCAGGTCACCAGACCAATGGCCTCCCCGGCAGATCCGGCGGTCAGCGGGCCGGCGACGCAGGGGCAGGCGATCAGCGGGCCGGCGACGTAGGGGCTGATGATCTGACGGCTGGTGGTAGGACCAGGAGAACCCATGGTGGAGCTCAGAAGACCGCTGGGACGTTCGGCAAGGCCGTGGAGATCTGCGGCAGATCGGGTGCGGAGGTGGTTCATCCAAGAACCCCTCCGGAACAGGACCAGGAACAGGATCGGGGTGTGGAGGCGGTTCATTCATGAACCCCTCCGGAACTGGACCAGGAACAGGATTATGAGTTGGGAGCAGCGGCTATGGCTGATTAGGAGCGAAGCCATGAGCCGGAAAACCGTGTCGAACTTCGGTGGAGAGGCGGGTGGAGGAGGGAATAGGAGATCTCCTCATAGACGTGACGATTTCATCTAGAGCCCTTTGTCGCTCGGCCTCTATGGTATGGTGAATCCGAGGATCAGGGAAAAAATCCCTCCTCGCCTCGAGCCAGTCTTGGAGGCTACCAGCTATTTCCAGCCTTCTCCATGGTGAGCTGGGAGTGGTCACCAGGTGAAAAAATTATTTGGGCCAGAAAACCTCTCCCCTCTTAATTTCCCTCACCCTTTTTCCCCCCGCTTTGGTCCCGTTGGCTTTGGGTTTCCCCTCCGTTCATAATGTTGGGGTTTTTTTGGACCAATATGCGGGGAAGAAACTCCTGAACCCCGAAAATTTGCAGGTAAGACGGAAATTTAATTGTTGATGGCTTGGACACGGACAGGGTAAAAGGGGACCACAAAACAAAAACAACACATAAGGAAAACCACCCGGGGAACAAAAGAAACAAACTGGCTTAAATACAAAACTAGACTGCAGGGGGAACCAATGAGACACGTGACCAGACAATCAGGGGAAAACACAGAACAGGTGTGGGCTTGGGGTGCAGGGAGACAGAAAACAAAGTAAACACGTGCTTTTCTTGCACAACACTTTCTGCATCAGATTTGAAGATATACAAAATTGCACCAAACCTGGATGTAAGGAGACTCATAATCAGATCCCCGCCCAAAAACCCCTTTCATTTTCCCCTTTAAAGGGCTCGCATTTTTTTCAACCACAAAACTTCATGTATTTTAAATTTTTTTTTTCATGTTTTTAAAGATCAACACAAATAAAAAAACAGAAAACCCATAACGGGAAAAAAAGTTTTAAAGTCATGGAGTAGATATAGCAAAGATTTAGGAGTATAGGTGCTCTGATCAAAACAAAGCCAAATTCTAACAAGCTTCATTGGAGGGTAAAACTAAAAAACAAAATCACCTTTTAAAAAACCCATCCTCAGATTTAAAATTGGGGAGGGGCAGAGTCATGCGGTTGGGATTTTTCTTTAGCAGAGTTGAAAATGGTGGTGGGGGGTTTAATTTTAAAAGGGGATGTCATTAAAGTGCTTCAAAACCCGCTCCCTCAGGCTGTAAAAATTTTAGGAAAAAAAACCCCAAAAAATTCAGGACAGTGTGTCGCGAGGACCATGGCTGAGAACCCCTGATAAATTAACTGATCAAAGTCCAGACCTAAATTCATCTGAGAATTTGTGGCAAGGCCTGAAAATTAAATTTAAATTTAGAAAACTATCTATTCTTGTCACTTCTAAATTATGCACCACTCCGTGTTGATCTATTACATATGTTTCCAAAAAACTTTTTAAAGGTTTCTGGTTGCAACAAGACAAAATTTTAAAGTCAGTCTCCTATTTATTTGTTTTAATTTTAGTAAACATGATAAATGATAATATACTATATAAAATATTTGCAATTTTTTATTTTTAAACATTTGGTTTTTTTAACTAATTACCAATTTTTAAGTAAAAAGGGGCTTTAAAAAAAACAACAAATTTTTTTAGGGTTTTTTTTTTTGATGTATTTTAATTGTTTTTTTTAGTTTTAATTTAAAGGGAAAAGCAAGGCAGATAGATGAAGGTGGGTCAGGGCTAGTTTTTGGAGGGGTTATCGTCCTGGAATTTCCCCCCACAGATTTTACGGAAAACCCAAAAGGGGCAGTTTTTCCCGGGCCCTTTTTTTTCCCTCACTTTTGACCCACAAAAAACCCCCCAAACCATAAAACGGTTTATTATTAATGTAACATACTGTAAGTTTCTCCCGGCTCCCCAAGTTATTACATAAAAGAAAAGGGTTTTACTGAGTAAAAACGTCTTGGGAAAAGTTTTTATATATTTTAATTATTTATATATATAATATTCATTATATTATATATATATATAAATTTTAATTATATATTAGTAATATATAATTTCCCAAAAGGAAACCCATGCAAATGAAAGCTTCTTTTAATTCTTTCTTTTTTTCGCAAAAGTTTTTTTCCAAGCAGATAGATAAAAATTTAAACCCTATGTTTTTTGGTTTTTTACTATTTAAAACAAAAATCAGAAACAGAACAACACTGTGTTGATTTTAAAAAAGGTGGGTAAAGTGGCCCTTTAGCCTTGCTTTCAGAGGCGGTTTAAGTTTAAACCCGGGCTCCACATGAGTCCCATTGGGTTTACCCTTGGACAGAAAAAATGCTGAACTTATGTAGAGTTGTCTCATTTATCCCACCCCCCCACCCCCTCACTTTTTTTTACACCAAAAACCACACCCACCCCAGAGGCATAAAAAGCACAGCAAACTGGGTGAGAGACAAAACCCGTTTTTGTCTGTTTTTAGGGCTAAGGGGGGTTTTACACAGCAGACATTTTAAATTTAAAAAAATTTAACTTACTTGTACAGTTTTAGGGGGGGAGCTTCCCTTTTTTCAAATTCATCTTTGCATTTTGGGGCTTCACAAGTGGGAGCACAATCTTTGGCCCGCAAAGAAGTGTTTCCCAGGGTTTGAATCCCCGCAAGGCTGGAACTCTGCATGTAAACTTTTGTTTTTCTTGCTTTTTTTATCCTCCTGTCCTGGCTTTCCTTTTGGTACAAACCCGGCTTCCCCCCCAAATCTTAAAAAAAAGATGTTAGGCAAGGTTGGGTTTTTGTGTTTTGCGTGGTTGGTCCTGTTTAATCACTGTGTTGCCCTGTGATGGGCTGGGGGGAACTGTCCAGGGGGGTTTAACCCCCCCAGCATGCACAAGACTGCAGGAGGCACCCACCTCCCTGATTTGGGCAAAGGGTAAGTGGGTATTTTGACAAGATGGATCCCTTTTATTTTAGGTTTAATTTAAAATTTAAAAAAAAGCAAAAATTGGGTGTAACTAAATTACTAAAATATCACAGTATTTTTGACCTTTGTAAATTTTGAAAAAAAATTTGAAAAAAAAACAAGGGTTGTCTTATTTACATATGATTTTTGGCCCTACTTATAAAAAAATGTCTTTTAAAATGGGAAAAAAGTGAATCATAAACCCAATTAAAAAATAACAAATTTTTTTTATCCTTTTAAATTTACATTTAAAGCAGAAAAACCACTTATTATGTTGCTGGTACACAAAAACGATTTAGGGCAAAGGGGAGCGGGAAAGGCCCTTTAATCTTCAATTTTTTTCCTTTTTCCCCTCCCCAGGAACTGCCGCCTACTCCTTTTCCACATGAGGGGAGCCCCTTATCATTCACCCCTGATGGTCTAAAATTTGGGGCCAAATGGGTTTCACCCCCAAAACCCAAGACAGTCAAAGGATGGTGGACAGTGAGGGACAGGGGCCCCTACAAATACGTCTAGGCCCCCAGGGCCCAACCCCATTAAGTCTGTTTTTGGGTGGGTGGTCAGAGTGGGGGCCCGGAGGTCACTTTTTTTTTTAAGGTCCCCTGGCAGGAGTGGAAGTGTTTATAGGCAAATTTATTAATCTGACCCCAAAACCCTTCCCTTTATGAAAAAAAATAGCAAGAGGAAATTATTGTTGAAGAAAACCCCATACAAAGTCCTGTTTTAAGTTTACCACCATCAGTGTAGGAGACACCCCAAATATGTGGAAGAAGGTGCTTTGGTCAGGTAAGACCAAAGCACCTTGGTATAACATGGTGGTGGAAGCATCATTTTATGGGGATGCTTTTCTTCGGAAAGACAGGGAAGCTGGTCAGAGTTAAGTGAAAGTCAAGTGAGTCAAGTGAAAATGGGCAGAAAATGGAAAATCTTGAAAGTTGCCGTTCACAGATGCTCTCCGTCAAATCTGAATGAGCTGTGACCAAGGGAGGTAAATACAAATGCACACCACACTTTTCAGATTATTATTTGTAAAGAATCTAGAAAACCATGCATTATTTTTCTTCCACTTGATAATTATATGATACTTTGTGTTGGTCTAGCACATAAAATCCAAGTAAAATACACTAAAGCTGTAGTTGTAGTGAAAAAAAAGAATTGAGTGAGATGTGTGAATTCCAGTGCATCGACTATACATTTACAGTATGACTCATATAAATAACTTTGTAAAGTAATAGTATATGTTTCTAAAGCTAATGCACAATTTGTTACAATAATCCACTTCGTAAAAGACCTTCTCCATGACAAAATTCATCCATTAAATTTTTAAATTTTGAATTGCTCATCAAAGCAATTACGGTCACACCAGTGTGTCTGAAACATTCCACCAACTCCAACTTTTAGTAAGCCAGAATCCGGTTCACAGCTGCCAAGTCACTTTAACTTTTTGACAAAAAAGTTAGTCCTTTGGCTTGTGATTTTCTTCTGTCTCTCCTAAACAAGAAATCTTTTTCTTTTCAACAGAACAGCAGAAAAAAAAAACTATTCTGAATGCATGCAGCTAAGCACTTTTAACTGACACCTCTCTGTGTGAGTGAATAGGCCTTCAACTTCAGATGACCCAGTAGAAGAAGAACCAAGCTCGAGCCTGAAGGATGGAAGGATGGAAGAGGTGGGGATGTGTAGCTGGGTGGAGGTGGCGGGGCAGTGATTTGCATGGGCCATTGTGCTGCCCAAGTTTGGGTGCTTTTTTTTGGCTTGGGCCCTTTTGGCCATTTACTTCCACTCTGGCTGGCTGTGGCGAGCTGTGAATAGTCTCTGCTTGGAGGAGACACAAAAGCGCTTTTGTGCTACGGCCGCACCATATTCATCATGTAATGCCTGTAAGACAAATCTGATTGGACGTCTCTGTCACTTTGATGTGGGTCCAGAGTGCGAGTGGCCCTGAGATTGCTAACTTCACTTTCTATTGCCTATTCTGTGGCATTGATATGGGAGGGGGGGTGGATGCTAGGAGGTGGGGGGGTCAGGAGAGGTAGCTTGGGGGAGAATGAGCGAGCAGGCAGGGGGTATTCCTCATTATTTGCAGGAGCAAATTCATAATAAATTTCCCCATTCTACAAAACCGGGTCGAGATGATTGACACTACTTTACGCCAGGCTGAACAAAAGGCCTGATTTGAGCAGAATACTAAATGAATGGGGCGAGCGTGGATTCAATTCAAACAATTTTAATCTCTCTCTGTCCTCCCTTATTTCTGCTCTCCCCCTTTCCCTCACTTACCCTATTTTTCAGCTCCAACTCCACTGCCTCTTTTGTGGAGAGCATTCTCATTTTACAGGGTAATTCTACTCCAACGGATGTGCTAATTGTGCTGGGTTAAACTGGAGGCTGGTGGACGCCTGTGATACAGAGCTCATTCTTGCCTAATGACTGTAATGATGGTTCAGAGAGACTGCAGCCTGGGTGACATGTATAAAACTTTTTAGAGGTAGAGTTTTTTTTTCTTTTTTTTTGTTTCATGCTGTTAGGGAACATAGAGCAAAGAAAGGCCTCATGGTGGGATTTGGTCAGGACAAGTGGATGATAAATAAAGCAACGTTATTTAACAGTGGCTCAAACATGGTCCTGTCCCTGTGGGGCAAACATTATGCTTCCATAAAAGAGTAAAACATGTTCTGAAATCATTAAACTATGTTTGTAAGCAGGTAAGAGTGTAAATATTACATGTGAATTAAATCAGGTGTAACAGGTAATAAGAACTGTGAGGCATTATTTATACAGAGGGCACAAAAAGACTGAAATTCAACTTTGTTCTTCGAAGTTTCTTACTTGTAGAAAGAAGGCCTGGATTTCAAGTTGTCTGTGACCTGGCCTCTAGTGGTTGAAAGTGGAACTGCATTTGGATCTGGTTTCAGTACTTTTGTGGTTATACAGTTGAGTCCCTTGGAAAATTATTAATTCCCCTTGAACTTTTCAGATTTCGTTACAGAATGTATTTTATAAGAATTTATGTGGCTGAGCAAGTAGTGTAAAACCATGAAGTGGAGGAAAATGTATACATGGTTTTCCATATTTTTTCTAATTAAGAATCTGCCAAGTATGGTTTGTCTTTCAGCCCCCTAGAGTCATTAATAGAACCACCTTTGCTGTAATTATAGCTGGATGTCATTTGGGGTATATCTCCTCCAGTTTTGCTCAATTTGACACTGAAATATTGGCATATTTTTCTTCTTCTTCTCTGCAATATACCTCAACCTTGGAAAGATCAGATTGGAAGTGTGTATAAAATCAGTTTTCCGTCACAGAAAGTGTTTTGCATGTAGGTCATAATGTCAAAATTTGGTCTCATCTAACAAAAGCACCTTCTTCCCTATGTTTGCTAGGTCCCCTGCAATACTTGTCACTCTGCAAACTGCGGGGGAGACCCTTTAATGCGTTTTCTCAATAGTTCAACAATCTTGCCACACTTCTATGGAAGCCAGGTTTGAGGAGTGGATGGCAACTTTGTTCCTGTAAGTTGAGTACTGTACCTAGCTATAGATCTTTGCAGCTTCTCCAAATGGAAAGTAGGCCTCTGGTGTTTCTTTGATGAATGCTCTTAATTCAGGCTTGTTTGTTTAGGTGGACAGCCATGTTTGGGCAGGTATGCAGTTGTGTCATTGCAGATGATGAATTGAACAGTGATCTGTGAGATGATCAAAGCTTGAGATATTTTTTATCCTCTTACTCTGCTTTAAAGTTCTCCACAAATTTATGTGACCTGATTGGTGTGTTTGTTGGTCTTCATGGTGCTGTTTGTTCACTAATCTTTTCCCACAAACCTCTGAGGCCTTCTCAGAACCACTGGATGCTGAGATTACATAATGCACAGGACTCTATTTATTATTTAGGTGGACTGTGAAGGCAGTTGGTTACACTGAAATTTCATTTGAGGTTTCTTTAGAGTCTGAACTCTATTTGTTCAGCATACAGTTGCTCTGTCAACAGATTCTCCCACCTGAGCTGTGGGTTTCTGCTGCTCCCTCAGAGTTAAAGTAGGCCTCTTGGCTATGCATTTCACAGGAATTCTCAATAAAATACTTAAAATAATTAAAGTTTGTGGATGTAATGTTACAGAATGTGAATAAGTTTCCTGGCATATAAATACTTTGGCAAGTTGTAAACTGAACCACACAGCAGCAAATGTCTTGATTTCTGAAGCTTTATCAGCATCGTCTACCTTGATGGACTCATGCTAGCTCTATACTTATAATTTTCTGCTCTGTGCTCACACATTTAATCAAAACATTAGGTGTTAAAAAAACCCCAAGAAAAATAGTATCTCTCTGTTTATTAGAAACATGAAATGTAGGTGCTTAATGCGTATCATTATTTCTACATTTAATCTTTGTCTTTATGTTGGATAGTCTCTCTTCGATGCCTCACCTGAGATCAGGTGCATTCCTTCACTCAGCAATCTGTGGTCATGCCTTAGTGTTTCTGTGTACATGTGGGTTATCGTGCAAAATCGATCATTGTCTGCATGTCAAAGGTTGCACCTCTTTTTTGTAAAACACTTTTTTACTCTTCTCTTTGCAACTTCTGTCCCCTCCCTATGCAGACAAACACACTGTCATGTCCCGGGGTCCAAACAGGCTGTAGCCTGCCCTGGAGAACTCGATCGCAGTGACAAAACACGGCTTCATCAGTCTCTGACATGTCTTGCCCTCAGCTTTAGATCACATGGCTCACTCTGCTATTGTCTGATTCAGACAGACAGTAGGACACTTGGATATTTTTCTTTATGCATCTTCTGAACATCTCAGCATGACACAAAGGATTCACCTTCTGAATGGTGTAAAAGCAGAGTGTACAGTTGCCCCTGGACATGAATGGCTTGTGTGTGAGGACTCTGAGTACAAACATGAAAGCATACAGAGGATTAAGATGATAAAAGTAATGAAGAACAGGTGGTTGGTTACTGCTAAATGCAGTAATGTTTTGTCTTTTTTGTTGGATTTTCATCACATTGTATTTATAGACGTAATATGTTGTTATACTATCTTTTAGCACTCTGTTTGATTTAGCTTTTCTCTTGTCATTGGAAATTACAATGTTGCATAAACTGAAGTCTACTTTTTAGCTATAAAAAATATTTTCAGCACCGCTCTGTAGAGTATTTTAGTTTAGTTACTGTAGCATCCTAAATTCTTTAAAAGAAAAATGGTAAAAACATTTACTTTGCGAAATTACAGTAATGTTTTCTTCAGTTTTTGGGCTCAGTGCCTGCCTTTGAAATGTGATTTTTTTCTGCTGTTTGTGATATCAGACATGGAAGCAGTGTGTTTGAGGTGTTGCCCTTAATACGTCCACAGGCCTCACTCCATATAAGTTGTGTCGGTCGCTTCTGCTCCATCATCACCTGAGTTTTGCAAATAATTTAAAGGTATAAAGATAATTTTATTTATGTGTTAGAAAAGCAAGTGAGCTGTCGATGCGCAGAGTTATTTGTACTCTACCACTCAATCCAGTACCTTGGAGTTTCTTACAAGTGCAAGGATGAGCTGCTCCTTCCAGCAGTCCAATGTAAAGATTAGGGCTGTTTCTTCTACTCTGTGTTTGATTTCTCCATGGCTGAAGTTATAGGACCAAATACAGAAAAGGGGAAATAAAATATAACAAGACAATGAATGGAAACAGATTTTAAGATAAAGAAGTGATTAAATTAAATGAAATCTGTAAAAATACAAATTTAAACATCAAGATAAATAAAACAAAAAGCCGCTTAACATTTATTGAGTTTTGAAATATTTTATACAATGATTTCAAATGTGAAAGCATAAGATGTAGACACAAATTCAGAAAATACACCCCCAAACACACACACACAACCCCCCACCCCACACACACACACACACACATACACACACAAATTTGTATAGATTGACATACAAATCCATAGTCCCACCAGGCCTCCCAGCTCCCCACACACTATTATCAGCAGTTATGCTCCGGCCTATAGAGTCCTGCCCCCTCCCTGAAACAAGGTAGATGGAGGATTAGCGAACACCATTTAGGGATTCCTTTCAACTCTCTGTTTCATTTCATTAGCTTGTGACCTCTCCAGTTAATTATTTTGATCTGGCCAAAGGCTTGGCCTGCTTTTGATTATCCTGACTGACTCACCGCCCCCATTAAGATGCACAATACTTAACACACCCATTGAAGGCAAGGAATAGCAGCAGTGAAAAGGAAGGAGGCAAGAAAAGAAAGAAAGAAAGATTGAAAGTGGCATTTACCAGTCACCAGCAGAGGCTGTGTGGAAGGCAACCTGGTGATGGCAGGGTGGCTTAATGCCCTCTGAGGTTTTGTCAGAATATGCTATTGTTCCTCATTGATGGAGAGGCCCTCGTCTTTAATAGGGGAAACCCATTGCAAAGTTGTTTTTTTAAACTGATTTTAAGGTGAAAGTTGAATAAAAAAAGGCCTTCCTTTGTTTAAAAAATATCAGATGGAAGTAGAAGCTGACCCCCGGCTGCTTTTCAGTGAAACAAATTCAAGTGTTATTTTTTTCAGTTAAATTTGCAATATGCGTTCATACTGAAAACTCTTGAAGAATCATAAGCTGTATTTCTTACTTTGATTAAGATAAGACCGTTGTCTTTCTAAGTAGTCTTCAGCCATGATGCTTAAGGCATCCTGGGAATCCTGGAAAGGATTTATTTTGTTAAGCCTTTTAACTTTAACCTATGAATAACTGAGGGATAAAAAAGGTTAATAAACTGAAGGTATGAACCATCATTGGAGAGAAAGATTCCCAACCAGCTATTTGCTGAAAACATGTGATACAGCAGACAATTAACAGAAGGACAATGCATCTCTCTGGTCCTGAGCCAGATTTTTGCTGTTTTTACATGACTTTCAGGTCCTGTTCACGTCTTGTAGATATGTTTTTTTTCCAGGCCTGGTTCTTGACCTCCAATTGTCCACTTTAAAATGGTGGTTGGAATTTTTTAAAATAATGTTCAGTTATCAAACTATCATTGCCAATTACCTCACCTGTAGTAGAGACATGTCATATCATTGTGACTTTGTACAAAACAGGAAATCCTTATAGGCAACCACCTCACCCCCAACCCCACTGTAGCTGTTATAATAGATAAGATCAGAAAAAAAATCAGACCAAATATTCGTTGGAATGCCAACACGACTTTGCATCATTAGGAAGGTATAAATCTTAGCAAGCAAAGGGCACCCGTGGGATTCCTCAAACTCCATTTTCAAGCCACTTTAATGTAATACCTTTATGCTCCCCCTAGCTTTGACAATGTAGTTGTTTTAAAGCTTCTTCCTTTATTTTCTTGGAAAGAGTTTTGAGTTACCTCTTGTATGAATGGTACAATGCAAAATATCCGGGAATATCAGGAATTGCCTATCCGTGGGGTACAAAGCTATATTAGTGGGTATTAACGATTTACATTTTCACAAGATAGCATTTATTGCTATTTTCTGAGCTGAACAATGTCTAAAGTTATGTGGGTGGAGCCTGCCAGCTTTATTAATCTACCTGATTAGCTGCAACTCTTAGTATGTTCCAAATGTGGAATAAATGTGGAGTAAACAACAGGCCTTCATATGTACAATAGTAATGAAGATGGTTCTTTTCCAGGTCTCGTAGTTGTATGTAAATTATCCTAAGACTGACGTTTAGCTGAATATCTTTTCATGGTCTGGTAGAAGCGCCAGGCAGAAAATGAGTCCAAAAGAAAACCATGAAAGATCTTCAGGAATCCTAATGAACTGTTTACCAAGACTTCTTTATTGGTTTTTAAGCGAATGTGGCTCATTGAAAGCAAAATATATAGAAATTAGGTTGATTGAAAACGTTTCCAAATCTCATTTGGTTATCTGTACAGTAACGGCTAGGTATATTTCCGCCGCAATCCATTAAAAACAAAATAATCCCAATTCTTCTCTCCTTTCTGTCCACCTGCTCCACTGTGGTGCTCAAATCATCCATATTTGCTCATCTTGTGAGTGTTTGTCAAGGGATAGCTTCCGTTTACCCATGTCCCCCGAGCTCCATATTGAAGGCAAACACAATAAAATCCTAGCAGTTTGTGCTGTATTATGCCCTACAAGCATGCCACCTAATGCATTTATCACTACATGAACACGAACACAAACACGACGACTACAAATGGTTTTTAAGGTGGATCTAGGTGAAGTTAGTGCTGTTCTCAGATCCCTGTTTTTTACACTCACAAAGTCTGTTTTGGTAGTTTTTTTTGCCTCGCCTTGCTACCAACACTGCTGGCCAGTTCACTCTGACTGGCTGTGCATGTAAAGAGTGTCCCTGCTTTGTTCAAGCCTTAGGCCTACAGCCAAGCTCCCCCTTCAAAAACTTAAGCCACACACACACACACACACACACACACACACACACACACACACAAACACACACACTCTTGTTTTGCTATATGTAGTGAGGACCATGTGTTGACTCCCATTGACACACACACACACACACACACACGCACACAATCACACGTGCACAGAGAGCACTCCCTCCCTTTTCCCCAGTGCTGCCCTTAAATTGCAGATAACAAAAAGAGGAGAGAACCTCAGAGACAAGCATCACTTTAAAAAAGCAGGTGTCCCCAACTTTTCAGAGCTCGCCGATTTCAAATGGAGACCCTTTAACCTTGGTGCTTTGCTGGCTGGTGGCTGAGGTAGCCAGTCAGAAGCCTAATCAGTCTCGTCTGACAATGCTGGGAGGTTGAGGGCTGTCAGTCCTTCTTTCAGATGAGGGCTTCAATGAAGCCATGGAAGAGGGAGCCCCTGATTGATTAGTGCTTTTTTATTGAAGTGTGTGTGTGTGTGTAGGTGTGTGTGTGTGTGTGTCTATCAGGCCCCAGCCAGAAAGCTTTATTTAAATCCTGTGAGTACCATAATTATGACTTTTCCTTTCTGCTGGCAGGTTAAAGCTGACAGAGAGGGTTCTTAGGGTTCACTTCAGCCTCTCAACCTCCTAAAGAGCGATTATTGCTGCCCATGAAGTGACAGGACCAGTCAAGCTCATCAGCGTGGCTTTAAAGACCTGATACCCGAAGACCAGGTCCAGAGCAGGACATGTAGAAAAAAAGACAAGTCTGTGTAATCCTATTTCATCCTTATTAACTGACATCAAGAGATTCAACTGTTTGTGTCCAAAGTATTTGAAATAACAGAAATAATCTTCGAACTGAGCTCAAAGGGTAAAACGGACACATAGGTCAGCTCAGGGTCACAAACATGATCAAAATGTGTCTGATCCTGTGTGGTCTTGTTTGTAGGAGGTCCTCTGTATCTCCTCATCTCACTTTATATATTTTTAACAGGTCAACCACTATCAGTCTGTGTGTGTCTGCTGTGCTGCAGCAACAACAACAAGGGACATACTTCTATTGTTCAGGGACAACTCCTATCTGCTGGCCACTTTTAGATGTGTGTGTGTACTCACCTGCTCTAAAGGAGGGTTACCTCTCAGTAAGGGCATTTTAAAAGAAAACCTTTACCTGCAGATTTGATTTTACTGCTTTTAGATCAAGATTAGAACATAAAAGCTTTCTGGTTTAGTTAAAAAAGTACAGGTGTTGTGTGTGTGTCTGTCTGTCTGTAGGGAAAGTGACTGGGGTCATTTAAGGAATGTTGTAAAATCTTAAAAAGAAATTTATTTACAGTGTAAAAGTTATGAATTGCTCCACCTTATGAAGGACTGAATGATAGCCGTATGATAAAATGAAATCTGGGTGGCTAAATTGTCATAACCGGCATAAGAAACAAGAAAACATTTTAAGGTAACAGAGACTGGACAGACAACCACGCATTCACACATACCAGAGGGCAATTTAGAACAATTACTTAACTTAAGAGTCATGCTTTTGGACTATGGGAGGAAACCAGAGTACCCTGAGAGAAGCCTCACAGGCACAGCAAGAACAGAAAGACCCCAGGCTTGAATTTGAACATTGGACCTTTTTACTGCAAGGACACATTGCTAACCACTGTTCCACTGTGCAGGGCAAAAAAATAACATACACGGTTTGCAAAACTCTTTACAAATAAAAATCTAAAAAGTGTGACATACAATTGCACTGACACCACATTTGCTCTTATACTCTTATACAATCAAGTGCCACCAATTGCAGAAGTGCCAGATAGACTTATTGGAAAAAATGGCATCATGAAGACCAAGAAATACAGCAGTGTCAGGGTTAAAGTTGAAGTAGTTTGACAGGTGTTTCAACAATGTATTGACCTTTTAGGGGGACTGAATAAAAGTGCACACAATTCTTTTCAGATTTTATTTGTAAAAAATCTGAACACCATGTATCGTTTTTCTTCCACTTAACAACTAATGTAAACTCCAATACAATTCACTGAAGTTTGTGGTTGTAATGTGACCAATTGTGAGAAAGTCAAAGGGGCTGTAAACACTTTTGTAAAGCACTTCACATGTGTGAGACTGAGCTTGTACAAAACCACCACTTAATGAAAGGATTAAGATATTGATTAAATCTCCTCATTTTTAAAATATTTTGACAGTGCCATTGTTCAAATGCTCAAACCCGTGACAGTCAGACACCGCAGCACTACCCCTACAGGTTATCCTGAGGTTCTTGAACCACACGGTTCTGTGCTACTGACAAGACCCAAATCTAGAATCTGGAATTGTTTCCCTGTTGAATAATTGTACACAAATTAAAAGTTGTATCATATACAATTTTCAGTGTAAGAATATACTACTGCTATGAAAGCTGAATTTGTTTTAGTGAATGTGTGAAGATTCGCTTGTTACATTTTTGTTAAATTGCTGTGATGCAAAAAGGTTTGAGTGAAAGCCTTCATCATCAACATTTAGTGTGATTCTGAACCACTTGAAAATGTTGCTGTCTCCCTTCCTGAGTTTGTCTTACCAGCTGTATCGTCTGTGAGTGAACTAGTCTTGCAGCTCTTGTCATTTGACTCCTGGGATTAACTTGAGTGAAAAAGTCTAATCCTAACACTTTGAAGTGTGTAAGAGATTAGGATCCCAACCCAGAAACCCTGAAAAAATATCCACAATTGTTATCGATCTAAAGAAAACCACCTGCCGTCTTTCGGCTTTGAACAGTGCTCTTTCATTTCTGCCTTTTGCTCAATGAGGGGAAGGCCTGTTTTTGCTTGGAAAGCCACAAAGGCAGAGTGGAAGACAAAGACGTGAATCACCGCATTCATTCACTTATAATAATTCCCTGTGGTAAGCATAAACAGTTTTGCACATATGCAGTAGGATTTTCCAAGACATGTGGCAACAGGTCTCCTTTTTCACTATTAATCACAGCTTGTTAGGTAACTGCTGTATCCTAACCTTTACCTCTTTATGCCCTGTCATGGTTCATGGTCTCCACAGGTATAGATGCTCCACAGGAATCAATTTTAAACACCTAGACTTTCTTAAGCATTAACCATGTCAACACGTAGTGACTAAATGCACAGGCCCTGCACTCGCTACAAGTCAAACACACACACATGCCACCTAGAACACACACCCACACACACCTGCATTTTGCATGGCTTTTAGTTGGAGGGGAGAAATTCCAACGTGAGCCCATTTATCAGAGGCAGAAGCTCACCGAGTAGATATCAGTGATAAAGATTTTAAGTCAACATCCCAGCAGGTGTCAAGCGTGTTTTTACTGCACACAAGTGACTCCACTCCTGGGTCTGCGCAGGGCAATAAAAGATGAAACTGCGTTTCTCTTTATTTCTTCATCACCCCACATTCCTGCTCCCTGGATGGAGGCCAGGCGGTGCCTCTACCCAACAGCACATGAACACCAACCCATTTAAATCCATCCAGATAATGAAATTTAACTGATATAATAATGCTGCGGCCTTTTGTAACATAAGGATTTGGTTGGAGGTTGGTATGCTATGACACAATTCCTTGCACATTTACTTATTAAAAAAATGCTGTATGCAGTGTATTTAGACCCCCTGAATCAGTAAATTGTTGAACCACCTTACAGCTTTACAGGTATGTTTCAACCAGCTTTGCGCATTTAGAGACTGAACGTTTTGATCATTCATATTTTCAAAATCGCTCAATCTCAGACACATACATATACTTTAATCTAAACCATTCTAATTTAGCTCACCCTTCATGTTTGGGGTCATTGTCCTACTGACATGCATCTCCAGCTAGTACCTACTGGAAGGAGAACCTAGGCCCCACTCTCCTGCATTTACAGTACCTTGCGAAAGTACTCGGCCCCCTTGAACTGGTCAACCTCTTGCCACATTTCAGGCTTCAAACATAAAGATATAAAATTCAAATTTTTTGTGAAGAATCAACAACAAGTGGGACACAATCGTGAAATGGAATGAAATTTATTGGATGTGTCAAACTTTTTTAACAAATAAAAAACTGAAAAGTGGGGCGTGCAATATTATTCGGCCCCTTTACTTTCAGTGCAGCAAACTCACTCCAGAAGTTCAGTGAGGATCTCTGTATGACCCAATGTTGTCCCAAATGACTGATGATGATAAATAGAATCCACCTGTGTGTAATCAAGTCTCCGTATAAATGCACCTGCTCTGTGATAGTCTCAGGGTTCTGTTCAACGCACAGAGAGCATCATGAAGACCAAGGAACACACCAGGCAGGTCCGAGATACTGTTGTGGAGAAGTTTAAAGCGGGATTTGGATACAAAAAGATTTCCCAAGCTTTAAACATCCCAAGGAGCACTGTGCAAGCAATCATATTGAAATGGAAGAAGTATCAGACCACTGCAAATCTACCAAGACCCGGCCGTCCCTCTAAACTTTCATCTCGAACAAGGAGAAGACTGATCAGAGATGCAGCCAAGAGGCCCATGATCAATCTGGATGAACTGCAGAGATATACATCTGAGGGGGGAGAGTCTGTCCATAGGACAACAATCAGTCGTACACTGCACAAATCTGGCCTTTATGGAAGAGTGGCAAGAATAAAGCCATTTCTCAAAAATATCCATAAAAAGTCTCGTTTAAAGTTTGCCACAAGCCACCTGGGAGACACACCAAACATGTGGAAGAAGGTGCTCTGGTCAGATGAAACCAAAATCAAACTGTTTGGCCACAATGCAAAACGATATGTTTGGCGTAAAAGCAACACAGCTCATCACCCTGAACACACCATCCCCACTGTCAAACATGGTGGTGGCAGCATCATGGTTTGGGCCTGCTTTTCGTCAGCAGGGACAGGGAAGATGGTCAAAATTGATGGGAAGATGGATGGGGCCAAATACAGGACTATTCTGGAAGACAACCTGTTGGAGTCTGCAAGAGACCTGAGACTGGGACAGAGATTTATCTTCCAACAAGACAATGATCCAAAACATAAAGCCAAATCTACAATGGAATGGTTCACAAATAAATGTATCCAGGTGTTGGAATGGCCAAGTCAAAGTCCAGACCTGAATCCAATCGAGAATCTGCGGAAAGAGCTGAAGACTGCTGTTCACGAACGCTCTCCATCCAACCTCACTGAGCTCGAGCTGTTTTGCAAGGAAGAATGGCCAAGAATTTCAGTCTCTCGATGTGCAAAACTGATAGACATACCCCAAACCACTTGCAGCTGTAATTGGAGCAAAGGGGGGCGCTACAAAGTATTAACGCAAGGGGGCCGAATAATATTGCATGCCCCACTTTTCCATTTTTTATTTGTTAAAAAAGTTTGACACATCCAATAAATTTCATTCCACTTCACAATTGTGTCCCACTTGTTGTTGATTCTTCACAAAAATTAGAATTTTATATCTTTATGTTTGAAGCCTGAAATGTGGCAAGAGGTTGAAAAGTTCAAGGGGGCCGAGTACTTTCGCAAGGCACTGTACATTAAGCTTTGTGGCTGTAACATGATTAAATATGAAAAACAATCTAGGGAGCATGGTTTCTTTTGCACTGTATGTATGAGGTCATTTTAGTGTTGGCTCATTAAACCTGCAGAGAGGTTAAATGCAGTGGGAATGTTCCGCACCTCAGAGTAGCCCAGAAGCACACTCTGCTCTTCATGTTGTAGCAGGCTCCAACTCAGACATACCTTCAGGTATGATTATCACATGACATACTGTATATGCTGAGATGATGCGTTGCCTGGTTTTGACTGCTGGGATGGATGTGCCTCTCTAGTCTAGCTGCTCTGCTGCTGTGGTGGATGCAAACACGTGTATCTGTTTAACCTGAGGTGTCCAGAGTGACCGCAGTGATAACTAATCTCCTTGTAGATGCAGGAATGTGTGATGTGCTTTCACCTCTACTAGGGGGGTCCACATTTACTCATCTGAAAGACGCCAGCTAAGGCCAACAACGGTAGCATCTTCACAACCCTTCCTCCCCTTTCTGACAGAGTGGAGTGAGCCACTCTATCAGAGTTTGACATGGATGAACCATTGGCTGTGAAAATTAACCAAGTTAGCCATTCAGATGCTCGTCTTTACAGAGGAAGCCAGGAGGAGAGAATCTGCCACACTTGTTTCCTGATCAATCAAACTCCCATCCTGTGCTTTGGCATCAGAAAATCAGGATGGATTAACTTCCCAGTGATCTGTTCCTGTGACAATTTCATCACAATAGACAACAAAAGATCCCCATTTGCTTTTCTAGCAGGGATTCTTTACTGCTTCACTAATACAGATGGAAGAACAACATGGGTTTGGGGCTTTTGTTATATGGTGGAAAGGTTGTTCTAAATGCATCTCCAACCAACTGGGCCCAGACAAAACATTATTTTAAGGAAAGTTCAAGCTAGTCCTATCAAGTATTGCTTGTGTAAATTTTACTGCTGTGTTTTGCTAAATTAAATTGAAATGCTTAAAATGCTTCCCAAGGGGAAACACATAAATGCAAAAATTGCACCTCTTCTCATAATTTAGCCCAGTTTTATTTTCCTCTTCTGTTTCCGCAGACCTAACGTGAGTATTGTGAAACTTGCAAAAGCACCAAGACATACATTATTTGGCTTACTTTATTCATATATTCTAAAGATACATTCCAAAATGTCTCCTTAAAGATAGCAAAAGGTCAGGAGTGTAAACAGACATAGGATAGAGAAAAAAAGGAACCAATAGCTAGCAGCCTGGTGTGCTGCCACAGTTTGCTTAATGCTAAACCAACAAGATAATACGATGTTGTCTGGACTCTATTTGGAGATAGGGGTTGGATCAGGCAATGTATGGCGTGTGGTCTCCGTTCCGCTATCAGCAGCACTGATTTTCAGTTAGATACTGAAATTAAAATTTGTGTATGTGTGTCTTCAAGGGATTTGCCTCATGTTCCTTTTACCTCTCCCAGGCAAACCCCTGCACCATTTGGTGAGTGGGGATTTGTTAATTTGTGACCAGTGTGGAGATAGAAAAATAACGGCCACAAAAGGTAGAGAAATTTGATACAGTACCTCACAAATGTATTCCAACCCCTTAAACTGGTTCATATTTAATCATGCTGCAACTTCAAACTTCAATGTATTTCAGTGCAATTCTCTGTGAAAGACCAGCAAGTAGTGTATAATTATAAAATGGAAACAGAATGATACATGGCTTTGAATGTATGTATTTATTCTTTTTTAGGATTTTTTTTTGGCACTAGAGGCCTTTATTTGTCCACAGTAGGCAGACAGGAAAGAGGGGCAGAGAAAGGGGGAGACATTCGGCAAAGGACTCAAAGCCGGGACGGCCCATCAAGGGCTATAGCCTCTGTATATGGTCCCACACTTAACCCCTACACCACCAGCTCCGTGCCCATATTTGTAACTAAAAATCTGAATGTTGTGCGCATTTGTATTCATCCCCCCAGAGTCGATATTTTGTTGAACCATCTTTTGCTGAAATTACATGTAATCTACTGGATTTTCTCATCGAGAGTCTTTTTTCCAGTTCTTTGGAATACAGCTCTAGTCAGACTGGAGGGAGAGCATCTTGAATTTAGGTTTCGACTACATTATTTTTATTTAATAAAGGCACAGTGCATATTAATTAATGAGTACAGTAGCCTCTCATGTTCCTTGAGACGACATGTGTTATGCTGTCTATATATACTGTATGTGTGTATATAAATAAAACTGAATTGAATTGAATGTAAATATGCCAGATTTAGCCACAAGGGCTAATTTTTTTCTGTCGTCCCATGGCAGGTTGATGGCAAGAAACACAAATGACAAGCACATGGACACACATTTACAACAGTACATAACATTTACCAAATATAACAAGGTTACTCAATATTAAAACAGGTTGGTGATTATAAGAACATTCTATAAAAAATTCTATAAAAAAGGACATCATGGCGTGACGCTGGTGGTGTAGGGGTTAAGTGCGCGACCCCATATAAAGGCTATAGTCCTCAAAGCAGCCGTTCCGGGTTTGAGTCCCGGACCCGGCGACCTTTGCCGAATGTCTCCCCCTCTCTTTGCCCCTCTTTCCTGTCTACCTACTATCAAAAAATAAAGGCCTCTAGTGCCGAAAAATATCTTAAAAAAAAAAAGGACATCACATCCACAAACCAACACAGACACAATATGTAAAACTTAGATATAATACTTACTTCATAAAACATGTTAATTTAGATCACGAGTGCAATTTTGATTATTTACTGTGTTTTAAGAGTGTGATGCATGAACTGAAAAAGGCAGACTGACCGAAAGAGCTTTTCCTGAATGGTATGTTAGTCTACCCTATTAGCTGCTCTTGTATTTGTATGTGATTTTAATTGAATGAAGTCTCGTAAGGGTTGTTGAGCCAGTCCAGGTAGCACTTTGTATATGAGTATGATATCTGAATAGATAATCATATTGTTCCAGTTTGGAAACTTATATGTACTTGATATTAGATTTTTTATTTTTTTTACCAGTTTTCAAGGTCTGCTTAAGAGTTTTTTCATTGACTGCGTTGCGGTTCTACTAGTTTGGGTCCATCTTGTCATGCAATAATTTTGAAGCTTCTACTGTCAAATTATGGCGAATATGTCTAAAATTCCATAGATTATATCTGATTTTGTTTCTTAGTTTTTCAACATGAGTTTTAAATGAAAGTTGGTTGTCCAGTATAATCCCCAAAAATGTATGCTCCCGTATTGGCATTAATGTTTGCCCAGCAAACAGTCTGGCTCAATACTTTCACACTTTAAAAGGAACCCACAGACTTTTACTAACATTGATTGAAACCATTGTATTGTAGCCCCTGTTTTGTGTTTAGGGTAGTTGACCTGCTAGAAGGTAAGCCTCTGCCACCTTCTCACAATCTTTGCAGAGACAGGGAAACTGGTCAGAGGTAATGGGAAGATGGATGGAGCCAACAGGTTTTCCAACAGGTTTTCTTTCCTGATTGCCCTGTATTTAGCTTTATCCATCTGACCATTTACTCAAACCAGTTTACCTGTCCCTGCTGAAGAGTTACATGCCTGCACCATGATTCTGCCACCACCGTATTTCACCATGGGATGTGTTCAGGGAGACGTGAAGTGTTATTTTTCAGCCATGCAATTTTTATGTAGGCCAACATTTTTTATGCTTGATGTTTCAGTTGTTAATTATGACTTGTAGCAAACTGCAAGCAGGACTTCTTTTGTATATCTCTGAGGAATGCTTTTCTTCTTCCCCATCTTCTACAAAGGCCAGATTTGTGGGGGGCACTACTAGTAGTCATCACATGGACAGATTCTCCTATCTGATATCTGGATCTCTGTAGCTCCTCCAGAGTTACCGTGAGACTCCTGACTGGTGCTCTGTTTAATACTCTCCTTGACCAGGCTTCTAGTTCAGGTGGACGGCCACGCCTTGGTAGATCTGCAGTTGTGATGTAATATTTTGAAAGAAGAACTAAATAGTGTTCCCTAAAATGATTAACCTTGGGATATGATTTTACAACCTAAATCCAACCTAACTTTTAATTTATGGCCATCATATTAAAAGGGGCTAAATATGTATATGCAACACAATTTCCAGATTTTATTTGTAAAAATATGTGAACACCACCTAATTCAGTTTTTAAATCAAGGTTTTTATTATTAAGGGAGAAAAAAATACAAACCTACATGGCCCTGTGTGAAAAAGTGATTGGCCCCTAAACCTGATAACTGGTTGGGCCACCCTAAGCAGCAACAACTGGAATCAAGCACTTGCAATTACTTGCAATGAGTCTTTTAAAGCGATGTGGAGGAACTTTGGCCCACTCATCTTAGCAGAATTGTTGCAATTTAGCCACATTGGAGAGATTTCGAGCATGAACAGCCTTTTTAAGGTCATGCTACAGCATCTCAATAGGATTCAGGTTAGGACTTTGACTAGGCCACTCCCAAGTCTTCATTTTGTTTTTCTTTAGCCATTCAGAGGGGGACTTGCTGGTATGTTTTGGATCATTTTCATGTTCCAGAACATACGTTTGTTTGACTTGAGGTCACGAACAGATGGCTGGACATTCTCCTTCAATATTCTTAGGTATATAGCAGCATTCATGATTTTTCCACCTCATGAAGCAGCACAACAGCCCCAGACCGTCACACTACCACCACAATATTTTACTGCTGATAGGATCTTCTTTGTCTGGAATGCGAAGTTACTTTTACGCCAGATGTAATCAGGATCATCAGGATTTTTTCTAAAAAAATGTAGATGAGCCTTAATGTTCTTTTAGCTCAGCAGTGGTTTTCGTCCAGGAACTCTGCCGTGCAGGCCATTTTTGCCCAGTCACTTTCTTATGGTGGAGACATGAACACTGACCTTAACTGAGGCAACTGAGGGATGCAGTTCTTTGGATGTTGTTGTGGGGTCTTTTGTGACCTCTTGGATGAGTAGTTGCTGCACTCTTGGAGTAATTTTGGCTGGCGGGCCACTCCTGGGAAGGTTCACCACTGTTCTATGTTTTCACCATATGTGCATAATGGCTCTCACTGTGGTTCGCTGGAGTCCCAAAGCTTTATAACTTTTTCTCAATTACTTTCTTTCTCATTTGTTCCTGAATTTCTTTGGATCTCGGCATGATGTCTAACTTTTGAGGATATTTTGGTCTATTTCACTTTGTCAGACAGGTCTTATTTCAGTGATTTCTTTATTGAGAACAGGTGTGTGAGTAATCACGTCTGGGTGTGGCTAGAGAAAGTGAACTCAGGTTAAGTTATGTTTTAACATGGGGGGGCAATCGCTTTTTCACACAGGGCCATGTAGGTTTGGATTTCTTTTTTAATTATAAAAACCTTCATTTAAAAACTGCATTGTGTGTTTATGTGTGTTGTCTTTGTTGTGTTACTAATTTAAACTGGTTTGATGATCAGAAACACTTAAGTGTGACAAACATGCAAGAAAAATCATGAAGGGATCAAATACTTTTTCACACCACTACATATTCAAAAATATAACACAGTGAAGTTTGTGGTTGTAACATGACAAAATGTAAAAAAATCCCGGGGTTATGAATGCTTTTGCATAGCACTATGCAACTCCACAGAGAGCAGAGAGTGAGTAGGCTTTCATAAAACTGTCACACAACCAGAGGCTATAAACAGGAGAATGAGGGGTGAATGAAGAGGGAGACAAGTGGAATAGATTTTTGCTCCCAAATGTGCAGCCAAGACTCCTTTATTTTGAAAATGAAAGGAGTGTTTGCCAGTGTTGTTTTGTTTTGTGCTTGTTTTAGTAATTGTGTTTTTGTAATTAAAAAACAACTCTAGAGGAAACTTCAGTCTTAGTGTCAGGGTGTTTGTCTTGCTCTGAACACCAGTTGAATTAAACATCCAAGAGAAGAGCATGCTATCTCCCCTATATGTCCCTGAGGTACAAGCACACACACACAAATAATCACACGCAAATACTCCGTTGTTTTTCCTCAAACATCATGCGGTTTCGTCTTACTGCGGTGGCAAATTAAGTCTGCCAAAAAACAAAACCAATTTGGAAGATGGAATGCAGGTCTTTGTTTATTCCCTGCTTCATTCAATTACCCCCTCTTTGGTTTGTTTAACATTTCATTCCCCTGATCAAATTTTTGCTCTTCAGATCTGTAAATTAAGGCCTCAGCTGAGCGCAGAAGCTGCATGTGGTGTAGAATTCATTAAGCCTGCTCGAGACCCTCCCCACTCTTCACCCGTATGTGTGTACTCACACATTGCAAAACTATGGCATCCCCAGAAAGGAGATGTGCTTGTGTGTGTGTGCGTGCATGTACGTGTGATGCTACGGTGAAAGGCACCATCTGTTCCATGTGACAGTAATGAAGTGAGGGGTATTGTGGTACAAAGCCTCAGACCCATTCATCACAGCTGTAGGCGGGCCAAGCATATTCCCTCTGTCTTATAGGATACCTCTACATGTATACACACACACACACACACACACACACACACACACACACAATCCCTACACATAACTGTAAGTTACCAGGGTTCCTCCTCACTACTGTCTAAGTTTATGCAAACACTTGTAGAGCAGTGTGAACTTTCCGTGAAGACCCAATTGGTGAAATCTTGATTGTGGCTAAATTTGCTTATTATCAGTCACAATGTGTCAGTCAGCCTCATTTCCTTCCCATGCTGCAGTGGAAACTTCAGCGCCAGTTCGAGTGGGTCTCTTGGAATTTACTGTTGCAAAATTAGGCAAGCTGCCAAACTTGCAAGGCTGTAAATCATTTTGATAAAAACAAACAGTTGAAACACAATCTGTATGTAAAAATTCCCCTTGCAAAAACGTTTCTGTGTGTCTTTGTCAGGGCATGTTATGTCATGCGTTTTATTTCATTTGATTCCATTGTTTTTGGCTTACTCCTAAACAAACTGACTAAACTCACTAATTTCTAATAAAATCTAAATAAAAACAGACAAATAATCTCTTTCAGAACTAATTCTTTCTTTATATTGTTTTCTTATTTTTTGAGAGATAACTGATTAATTCTCTATCAGAAACAAACTTCTTGGGTAAATAAAAATTATTTTGAATCTAAATCTGCCATGGGTATGAATAATTTTGACCCAAACCTTAGTCTTTGCTTTGATCTTCTTTTGCAATATTTCCAAATTTTCCTCTGGTCAAGAAAATCTGTTGACTCACTGAACAAGTTTCTATGTGTGTATACAAGTACAAGGATGCTGTTCTACAGTGCCTTGCAAAAGTTCTCATTGCCATGAACTTTTTTACAAAACAATATCCCAAGCTTTATACACCCTACAGAGCAATGGTCAATCTATCATCAGAAAATACGAAAAGTAAGATGCAACTGCAACCCTACCAAGACATTTCCATCCTTCTAAACTTGTGGTCCAGGCCAGGAGAGCATGAATTAGAGAAGCAACAAAAGTTAGTCTGGATCAGGAGCAGAGATTGCCAGCTTAGGTGAAAGAATCTGCTGAAAGGACAACTTTTTGGACATATCTAATGCTCTGTGGAAAGCTAAACCTGCACATTACCCTGAAAGCACCATGCCTGCTGTTAAACATGACGGTGAGGTGGCAGCACCATGCTGCAGGTATGTTTTTATTTTGCACAGATGGGGAAACATCAAAAAATGGATGGAGCCAAATACAGTGAAAACCTGAACAAAACGCTGTTAGATGCGACAAAAGAATAGGGACTGGTGTGGATCTTCGCTCTCCTTCAGAAAAATAACTGTAAACAAAGGAACAATGAAATGCTTTATATCAAAACTTATCAATGTGATGTTTGGCAGGTCCAAAGTCTGGACCTCAATGTAACATAAAATATTTTTGCAAGACTTGAACAGTTCCCTAGTTTAGTGGTCATCCTAATGCTATCAAATCTGGTCATTGTGCAAACCCTGCTGGACTTGTAACATTCAAACAGTGGTCAGCTTGGGTGTGGTCAACTCTGACACCCAACCTCAAAGAAAAGTAAAATACATCTTTAATACAAATGGTGTAAAGCTTAAGAAATTCTAAAACTCTACAATTGTCTGTTGAATAATTTAATCCCACTACTGATCTTCTCTGGCTTCAGAAATGCTGTAAATAAACAGCCATGCTTATGAAATGAAATTCAGGTTAAATTAGACTAATTCATTATAATATTTTCAGCTGTTTTAGCCCATTCTGCTATTCATAAAACTCTTCTGCCTCGGCTCTCTTTGCAGCCCTTTCTAGTCCCACACTGCAGCGGCTGATCAAGCCAAACCAAGACAGACCTCATTTCTTTGCAAATGATTAGAATCAGTGTTCAAACATTGACATCAGCTGGAAGCGCTTTATTCCTGGCTCTGTTTAAACCAGACAGGCTTTTCCTAATGCCACCAACACTAATATTGACTCTCATAGTCTAATCCCTCAACGTCTTGCCTTGTCTAAAACCTCTGAATGCTATCATTAAACAGCCCATTTATCATATTTTCAGAGGCTCAGTGGAGGTGTCTTCTCCAATGTAGCACTCTGCACCTCCTGCCTCTGCTTGCTGATTGTTCAGTCACTGCAAACTTCAATGCCAGTGCGTACTTTCAACTTTGTTGCTCAGCTCTAGATACCCCCTCCCGTCACCTACACAACCGCCCCACCATGCTCAGCATCTTTCCAACAGCCATACAATGAGCTTCATTCTCTACACTTGTTGCCCTCTCTCTGCATGAGTTGCTTGTGTGACTTCCATCTTTATACTGTATCAACAAACGCTTTGTTCATAACTGGCCTCTGTGACCCCAAACTGAGAAAACTCCCTTCATGTGCCGCCCACACACCCCACTCTTGCATTTGCATGTTTGTATGACCACACATGATTAAAAACAGGATTGGGCTGCTTAATTTTGACTTTGTGGTTTTGGAACAGGAATGTTTGATTGCAAATCTCCAGCATGGGTCACGTTGGTCTACACAGGTCAACTCAAAAAATCCTGGACCTTCAAAATTCTAAAAACCAAAGGCAGACATTACCTGCTGAAACAGAGTTTAGTTACACCATACTGTTCACTTCTTGCACAAGCCTAAAGAAAGAGAAACATAAAGAGAGGTATAAACTTCTTTTTCAAGCTTGCAGAGCATTGTTGTCCTTTGGAGTATTACAAATTGCTCCTTACATCTTTTAATGGTTTCCCTCTTCTTGGTCTGTTGTGAACAGGTTTAATTCTTCAGTCTCTACATCGCCCTCCTTCACTGTTGGGCCCCGCCCTCTCTCCTCCCTGCCTCCTTCTCCCCCTTGTTTACT
The DNA here is from genome assembly GCA_036173005.1 of Crenichthys baileyi. NCBI lineage: Eukaryota > Metazoa > Chordata > Actinopteri > Cyprinodontiformes > Goodeidae > Crenichthys > Crenichthys baileyi. The sequence continues at coordinate 287,946 of JAHHUM010000592.1, forward strand.
GGCTTTGCCCATGTGCCTGTGTAGGCCCCCACTTTGCATTTCCCTGAGCTTGTGTGTATGTGCGTGTCTATGTATAGGAACCCCCTCTTTCTCTGGCAAACTGAAAGCGCAGAGACAGCGTCCCTCCCCTTCAGCCTTGAGGATAAGTCTACTATCATGCTAATGCCCGTGTTCTGAGACTAATAGGTCCTTTTACATTGCAGTTTTTCATTCCCCTTGCCTCACTAACGGGTTTAGTGCCAAGGCCTTTTCTCTCCTCCTTAAACTTTTAAACAGGATAAATATATCTGTGATTCCTCTGCCTAGACAAAGTTTTTTTTTGTATAATTGGCTCCAGTGGCCTTGTAACACTTTCTGTAAATGCACTAGGGAAAATTAGGAAACTAACAAAAATAAAAAGTTTTTCGATGAAACAGCGGTCTTGGCTTTGCAGTTGGTCTACATCCTATGACTTTGATCATAAATCCCTCTAAACCAACAAGAAAATAACATACAGTACTTTGTAGAGAGACAACAGAAAGTGGCAATTTAGTATCTGATACTACTTTAATTTCATCTAACAGTGTGTGGTGAGGAATAATCTTGTTTACATTACTTTCTCTTGCAATGTGTACTCTACGTGTCATTATGACCTCTGACAGGTGAAATAATTAACACTGATTATCTCTTCGTTGTTGAATCTGTCAAAGCGCTTTTTCTATAATGAGACCCAGAACGTTTTGTTTTTTTCCTGGAAATTATTTTCCTGGAACTTTTTCACAGTTGAGTACAAAACAGGGCCGAGCAGGTAACTCCTCCCACTGCCACAGGGTCAACCGAGTCCTCGCTAGGTCAGCTGAAAGTGGGAGAGAGACTCCCACTGTCCGATATTAAGCCGAGATTTTCAGCAGTAAAACTATAGCCGATGATTCTGATCACAGTGACACTTTACAACTTTGATGAATTAACGACAAACTCCATGGAAAGGTGTAACCGTAGGGATTTTGCTGATGCGGGCTTGGGTGTAATGTTGCTATTCAGGCGAAAGGAGAGGAGATTAAAACCCCTGTCTTCCAGCCTTTTACACTGTAACACTGTATTATAATCAGTTTTCTCAATCTATCCCTATACAGTCATATTCAGTGAATTAGAATATTATATAAAAATTAATTTATTTCAGTAACTCCTGCCTTCTCCAGGTCCACAAAACACATGTGGACCGGTTGGGCAAACTCCCATGAACCCTCGAGTTCCCTGCAGAGGGCTTAGAGCTGGTCCAGTGTTCCACAGCAGGGACGAAAACCACACTGCTTCTCCTGAAGCTGAGGTTCGACTATCGGCCGGACTCTCCTCTCCAATACCCTTACCAGGGAGGCTGAGGAGTGTGATCCCCCTATAGTTGGAACACACCCTCCGGTCACCCTTCTTATGAAGGGGGACCACCATTCCAGTCTGCCAGTCCAGAGGCACTGTCCCCGACCACCACGCAATGTTGAAGAGGTGTGTCAACCATGACAGCCCCACAACATCCAGAGACTTGAGGTAGTCAGGGCGGATCTCATCCATCCCCAAAGCCCTGCCACCAAGGAGCTTTTTAACCACCTCGGTGACTTCAGCCTGGGTGATAAAAGAGTCTAACCCCGAGTCACCAGCCTCTGCTTCCACCAGGGAATGCGTGATGGCAGGAGAGGAGATCCTCGAAGTACTCCTTCCATCTCCCGATAATGTCCCCACTCGAGATCAGCAGCTCTCCACCCCCACTGTAAACAATGTTGTCGAAACACTGCTTTCCCCTCCTGAGGTGCCGGACGGTTTGCCAGAATCGCTTCGAGGCCAACCGGTAGTCCCTCTCCATGGCCTAACCAAACTCCTCCCAGGCACGAGTTTTTGCCTCTCCCACAGCCCAGGCCGCAGCACGATTGGCCTCAAGGTACCTCAACGCTTGGCCTCAGGAGTCCCACAAGCCAACCACAGCCGATAGGACTCCTTCTTCAGCCAGTCAGAGACCTGAAAGGGTTGAGGGAGACGGCTGATCTGGGGGGGCAACAAGCAAACCCACCCCAGCCCGCCGCCTCTCCCCGCGAGTCACTCCAGAGAAGAAGAGAGTCCAGCCCCTCTCGAGGAGATGGGTTCCAGGGCCCACGCTGTGCATGGAGACGAGCCCGACTATTTCTGGTCGATATCTCTCAACCTCCCGCACAAGCTCAGGCTCCTTCCCCCCCAGCGAGGTGACATTCCACGTCCCTAGAGCCAGCCTAAGCATCCGGAGATTGGGCCGCCAAGGTCTTCACCTTTGTCCGCCGCCCAATCCTCTTTGCACCAGTCCCTCATGGTTCCCCTTTCAGGTGGTGGGCCCACTGGGGGATGGCCTTGCGTCTCTCATTTGGGCTTGGGCTGGCCAGGTCCCGCGAGGAGCAACCCAGCCACCACGCGCTCTCCAATGAGTCCCGACCCCACGCCTGGCACCAAGGTGGGACCACGGCTCCGCCATACCGGGCAATGTCACATGCCTCGATTTTATGGTCCTCATGAAGGTGTCTTGAACCGCTCTTTGTCTGACCCGTCATCAAGAGCCTGTTTTCCATGGGTGACCCTACCAGGGGCATTTAAGCCCCAGACAACATAGCCTCTAGGATCATTCGAGCACTCAAACCCCTCCACCACGTTGAGGTGGCGGTTCAAGTATATATATATCAGGCAGCAAGTCAAAATTTTGTCCTTAAAGCTGATGTGTAAAAAGCAGGACAAACATAAGGACTTAAGTGAGTTTGACAAGGATGACAGATTCAAATAATTTCCAAAACTGCATCTCTTGTGGGGTGTTATTGGAGAGAGATGACTAGCCTGTGTGGTCCAAACAATAACCCCAGGCCAGATATAACTTCTGTTGTGAAAAAATAATAGGTACCAACAGCATGGGTGCTAATGTGGGAGCAATGAATTTGGGGAAAAAAAATATTTCTCGACATTGGATTTTTTTCAATCTCTGAATGAACGTGCACAAACAAAAGGTTTGATCTAAGATTTTCAGTATTTTCAAGAAAAGGTGGATTTATTTTTGGCTTTTTAGATATCTTCTCTAAGGGGGCCAATAAGCATTGATGGTGCTTATTTTTTTGTGAACTGTAGTTGTCCAAACTCACCAGATTTCCAAGATACAAATCTTAAAGTGAAATGTAGGTTGTTTCCATCTCTAATCAGATCTCATATAGCTGATTTATTCTCATTAATAAGGCAACCCTGGCTTGTGTGCTGGGGGCTTCACAACTCTGTATATCTCTATTGAAGTTAAAACGTAGTATTTGATGCCAACAGAATAAAACACCTTTCCCCAGGCTTTGGTTTCTGGTTGTGTTTTTATTGTTTACAACTGCAGCAAATACTTGAACCTCCTCCAATGAGATCTGGTTTCCTTCTGAGAATTTGTGCCGCCTTGCAATGAAACTGATGAGCACCCAAGCATGCTTGGCATTTACTATGTTTTGGGTTTTGCTTATCTTGTTGTACAGTAAACAAACAGACATGGTGTTGGCTGAAGATAATCAAAGTGTGGGCCAACGATGAAGCTTGCAAGCACATGCACAACACTGCAACTGCAAAGCCAGCCAGTCATTGTTTTATGTTTTCACCAACCACGAAGAAGCAGTCAGATACTGGCCTGTTTTGTTGTGACACACAATAACTGATGATTCAGGACTGATGACTAAACAAGAGTTCAGCAACGACTTTAACATTTCCAGTTGCCATATCAGAAAATCTTAACCGAACGGGGGTGGGGTGGGGGGGTGGTGCGGGGTTTTCAAATTAGTATCCTGTTGCTGACGTCTTTAGACAGAGTTATTTTTCTTGGCATCATTTGATAAAAAAACCAACACAAGAACCAGGAAATAGTGAAACTGATTATGAAGACTGATGTGTGTAAATCGGTAAAATTCGCATTGATATTAGGTAGTAGTGCCTAAAAAACGAATGTGACTTAACCACTTAATTCTTTTAGATGTCTTTTTAATCTGGGCTCTTCCTGCAAGGCTCTGTAGCTGCATGTTCCAGATCTGTCTTTATTACGATAAGCAACAGTATAGTGTTAACTTTCATATGAGTCAACCAATGTCAAAGGGCAGTTTTTGGGCATTTCTTTCATTGCAATTTTTATGTGTTGACCATACAGTGCAAAATGAGATTTTCTCTCACAGTCTACAGACTTTGAGGTAAATTAGGGACTCTAAATATGAGGCTACTTTGCAAAAGTATTCTTACACGTTACACATTTTGTCAGGTTTGAAGTACAAACTTCAATTTATTTTATTGGGATTTTATGTAGGGTAGCACATAATAGTAAAGTGGAAGGAATGGAAGGCATTTTTTGGAAGGCATAACCCCGCCCCAGCCCCCCCGAGATCAACACTCTGTAGGATCACCTTTTGCTGAAATTACAGCTGTAGCTCTTTTGGCAAGTATGTCTGCTAACTTTACACGTTTAAAGACTGAAATGTTTCTTGATGATTCTTCTTTTCAGAGTAGCCCATTCAGATTGAATGTCTAGACCACTTTCAGCAGTTACATGAAAATCCTCCTGCTCTAAAGCATTATTTAAAATAAAGAAATGAGAGTTGACTACAGTCTTTTACACAGTTCTGGATATTTGAAATAGACAGGTAATTACATTCTCCTTCTGTAATTTGGGATGTCACAGGCAGGTCTGCTCTCGCCTCTGCACACACCACTGAGTTAGAGTAGCCTGAGGCAAGTATGGATCTTTATTTGTGTCAAAACAAAATGAAGTGGCAAACTTAGGAAATTCATTCTATTTTTCCAGTGTCTACATTCAAAACGAACTTCATAATTTCACCTTGGTTGACCTGTCCTGTGAAGTCACAAGTCATAGTTTGTATACTGTTCTGTCTACTCTGTTCTGTCTGTGTCAGATTCGGGGAAGAATCAGTGTGACCAGCAGATGGGTCGGCTCACAAGGCCTCACTTCGCATTCCACGGTGCTGATCCACACTGTCAGATTTTGTATGTTTGCAAGACTACCTTTTCTACATGTGAGAAAATTTGTCCTCGAGGATGAAGACACCTACTTTGCTTCATTCTTCCGCTCTTTGACAGACGACTACATGCCCTGTACTACCAAGAGAAAGGGGACAATGCAATGCATTCTGACAGCTCCATCAAGCACAAAAAATGGCTGCTGGCTGTCTCTGATGCTGCTGGGTTCCCCACCCTGTTCACACTCTCAGAAATGTGTAGCTGTCCATGCATTTGTCATGGAAACATGTTAGTTTGTACGTAGATAACATAATGAATCAATGAAAACATCAATGAAACATAATTTTAGTAAATCTAAATGGTAGTGATTTGAAATCTCTCTGAGGTTTACAGAGATTAACTGTTTCTAGAGAGTCCCAGCACGACGCCGAGTGGAGCAGTTTCCCTAAGCAAGGACAACGGAACGCATCACCGTGGTTACGGGAGTTAACGTGCAGTGTGGTCAGTGGACAGATTGAGATTTGTTCACAGAGCTTTCTTCAAACTTCGTCGTCGCCCGGACAACTCCTCTTCAGCACGGTTCACATATGAGGTTAGGGTTTGGGCAGAGAGATATTTAGGATGAAATGATCTAAACGTTTTTCATTTTATGAAGTTTGGTTTTGTGTGTGAAACTCTGCTATCTTAGTGCTAGCAGGCTATCTGCAGCACATGTGCTCAGTTTTGTGTTCTGTGTTTCTGTGTTTTTAAAGTTAGACAAAATTTATTTAAAGGGTGATTTTAAACACAGAAGATTGAATATAACGCGCCGTCCGTGCTTATGCATTTTAACCCTTTTATTGACGGTATTTTTAAAGGTGTGTGTTTGATTCTGGTGCTAAGCTATCAGCTTCTTTGGTTGGCTTTAACTGCTAACAGCTAAGAACACGTGCTTGCCTGCTAAAGAGTATTTACCCAGAAAGGTTGTTAGTTTTCAATCCAGTAAATAATTTTTTCCTAAAAAGATTACTTTAGGGCTGCATGGTGGCGCCGTTGGTAGCACTGTTGCCTCGCAGCAAGAAGGTCCTGGGTTCGATTCCCGGCCGGCGGTCTTTCTGCATGGAGTTTGCATGTTCTCCCCGTGCATGTGTGGGTTCTCACCGGGTACTCCGGCTTCCTCCCACAGTCCAAAGACATACATGTTAGGTTAATTGGTCTCTCTAAATAGCCCTTAGGTGTATGAATGAGTGTGTGCATGGTTGTTTGTGTGTTGCCCTGCGATGGACTGGCGACCTGTCCAGGGTGTACCCTGCCTCTCGCCCATAGACTGCTGGAGATAGGCACCAGCTCCCCCGCGACCCACTATGGAATAAGCGGTAGAAAATGACTGACTGACATTACTTTACTAAACTTGATAACTAGGTAAACGCCATTAAGCCCCATTTCTCCAGAAAGATTTGGCTCTTTTCCAAAATATTTCTTTAAATATTTTACTATTTCCTTAATATTTGTTTACATATTATTTTAATAAATAAAGGCAGCTAATGAGACACTGTTGAGAATTAGTCATCCAGAAGGTTGGTTTTATTCAGCAGATCATTCTTTAAAACATCATTTTAATAAAATAATATTTTATCTGATCTTGCATTGTGAATGGTTGTCTAAACGTATGCTGATTATTGCCTAAGTTGGTTCCAAGACTAACTTAACTTCACTTCCAGATTCTTCAAGATAATCCTTGGTTCTGAAACATAAACATTGCATGGTAATGTTGCATCACTCTGTTGGTCATGGTTTTCAACCATCTTTAATCAACTTGTTTATATTGTACATAGCCCATTAGTCTTCCTTATTCTTTAATTTTGCTTGGTAGTTGGATTATTTTAGCATAGTAAAGAGTTTGTTGATTGAAATATGTTTACTTTGAGTTGACTTATTTTTGTTAATAAATTCTTGTATTTTAAGGAATTGTGTGAATTCATTCCATGTGTGTTCAGAGTGTTGCTGTTCAATAATGTCAGAGCTTGGCTCACCCTTTTCGATTTTGTCCTAATGCCACCGCCTTACTGGGCTGGTATTCAAAGGACAACCCTTAACACACCAAAATATTATATGATAAAATATTAAAATATTAATATTAAATATTAAACAATATATTCAGATTCAAAGTCACAACACTGGTATTCGAGTATTATTATCCAAAGTGAAACAAGTCCTGAACCAACATGGTCTGCAAGACCACTCAGAGAAAAGGAAGCTATTGCTCAAAAGCAATGTAAAAGCCAGAACGTAGTTTGCAGAACCACAAAGTACAAAGACCTTAATTTCAGAACACTTGACCTGTGATTGAATGAAACAAAATTTGATGTGTTTGGCCATAAGGACCAATGACAGATTTGGTGAGAATACTATCCCAAACATGAAGCACAGGGGTGGCAGCATCATGTTGTGAGGGTGTTTGGCTGCGGGATATTTCTGCAACATAGATGTCATCAAGAAGAAAGAACATTATATTTAAACAGTAAGGCAACATCTCCAGACCTTAGCCAGGAACCTGTTTCTTCAAAATGAAAAATGACCTAAAGCATAGAGCCAGATTATTTACAAGATTATTTAAAGGACAACAAAGTATTTATTTTCAATCCAATTCAATTTTCAATTCAGTTTATTTATATAGCGCCAATTCACAACACATGTCGTCTCAAGGCACTTCACAAAAGTCAGGTACATACATTCCAATTAATCCTAATCATTGAACAGTGCAGTCAGATTCAGTTATTTATTCAAATTGGATTAAAAGTTTTTCTATGTAAGGAAACCCAGCAGATTGCATCGAGTCAGAGATTTGTAGCAGTCACTCCTCCGTGATGAGCATGTAGAGACAGTGGACAGTCACTGGTGTTGACTTTGCAGCAATCCCTTATACTGAGCATGCATGTAGCGACAGTGGAGAGGAAAAACTCCCTTTTAACAGGAAGAAACCTTCAGCAGAACCAGGCTCAGTGTGAGCGGCCATCTGCCACGACCGACTGGGGGTTTGAGAGAACAGAGCAGAGACACAAAGAGAACAAAGAAGCACTGATCCAGGAGTACTTTCTATGGGAAGGAAAAGGTAAATGTTAATAGATGTAGCTCCTTTAGTTGTTTCACCTAGAAAGAAAGAACAGATAAACTCTGAGCCAGTTTTCAAGGTTAGTCTGAAAGAGAGCACATAGAGTTAGTCACAGCAAAAGCTCAGTCAATTGCCATGTCTAGGAGAGAGAAAGGGTTAAACACTGAAAGACAGGGCCATGTGGATCATCGGTAGAGGGTGAGCATTAAGTTGTTGCCAGCAGAAGCTTGGACGATGCCCCTATCCAGAAAGGTGTCACAGGTAGACACAGAGTCAGGCCAGGTGTAGCTTCTAGGAGGAGAAAAGAGAGAGAACAAAGTTAAAAGCTGAAATAACAGCAAATAATGCAAAATTGGAGAGTAGTGTAAGAATGTAGCGAAGAGGGTGAAAGTGGTCATTATGTCCTCCAGCAGCCTAAGCCTATATCAGCATAACTACAGAGATAGCTGAGGATAACCTAAGCCACTCTAACTATAAGCTTTATCAAAAAGGAAAGTTTTAAGCCTAGCCTTAAAAGTAGACAGTTTGTCCATCTAGAGCCCACTGATGGCCATTGTTATACTAAAAACCACAACGATTGGGATACCTCTCTCAGTCAGACTGATTATAACCATTGGAAAAGAGAAGCCTCATAGATTTTTTTGGGGCAGAATCTGAAAGGTGCGTGCCCTATGATGGACTTGTGACCTTCCAGAGCATGCCTCTTATACATCCATCCATTCATTGTCTATACCCACTTATCCTTGCAGCGTTGCAGGGGGCTCATGCCTATCTCCAGCGGTCATTGGGCCAGTGGCAGGGTACAGTTCAACACAGGGAAACACATAGACACGCAGGATAAACAACCATGGACACAAACACAGACATTCACACCTAAGGGCAACTTAGAGTACCCAACTAACCTAAGGGGGAGGAAGCTTGAGTACCCAAAGAAGCAAACTCCATGCAGAAAGACCACAGAGAGTTCAACAAACCCAGAGATCTGATGCTCTGGGTTTGTTGGGTTTGTTATTATTAGTAATATAAATTTGTCATTTGTGTGATATAATATAATTATTATTAGTCATATAGATGACTAATAACAATTATGCATTTATGCCAAGTGTCCTTTCTTAGATAGGATCAAGTTTTCTTTCCCCAAGTTTACTAAAACATGGTGATTTGGTTCAGTCTGACCTTAAAAAGTGAACTGAAAAGAGTGAAAGGATAAATAAGGAAAAAAGAGAGAAGAGTTATAGGGAAATATTGTGGGCCTCCAGGCAATTTTTCCTTCATTATCTCACTAAACGTTCACCAAGGTGAAGCATGTATCAGCGTGAAAGGGTGACTGGCAACAACATCTTTGACCTTTTTAACTTTGAACACCTAACGCTTCCCTCTTTGCTTTAGGCCATAAACTGAAATGCAAAGATATGTAACCCCAGTGTAACAGAAAGTAGTGGGGAGGATATTTTATTTAGAGTGCAAATTCCTGGGTTTTGGAATACTGAAAATTACATAGAAATTGTCAAAACTCCAACAGCATAACTCCACCTAAAGTTACTTTTGTATTAAAATTGACTTTGATCATAATAGACTCAAAGCTTTGAGTCAAAAAAAGACTTAAAGCAAATTTGAAGTCGGTCAAGAAAAAAACTTTCTATAACCGAAACAAACAAAATACTTTGCTGACTACTGACATGATGATCTGCAAAAGATCCTAGAATACAGGGAGTTAAAGTTCAAAGGAAGGTAAAGGCTAACTAAACAAAAATGTGAAGAAGGCTGGCAGCTAAAACCTTCTGTGAATCAAGAAAATGAGGCAAAGAGTTTCAAGATACACAAAGCAAAAAAAATAGGTACAAAATTCAACTTGAGGGGTGCATCACGTGGCTTAGAAGCAGGGCACCGACCCATACACACAGCCATCCCAGTTTCAAGTCCTGACCCCGGAGACCTATACCTAAGCACAGGAAAACTTAGGTTTCCCTGTGCTTCTAATTCTGAAAGTAGATATAAAGGCAGATCTTCTCCTAAAATAGCTTCACTGAGCATCTTGTGGGGCAAAGAGCATCTCTCTGTACTGATGCAGTATACCACATCTAAACTCACCGTGCATGAATTTAGAAGAAAATCCGGTCATATTGATTTGTATTTAAGTATATTTTATCTAGCGCATATACTACTTCATTACTGTAATATGATTGTTAAGTAGCTTCACATTGCTGTACAGACCTGTAGTCCAATTTTCTAGGTTTTAAATGTGCTTTATAAATAAATTGACTCTGACATTGACAATTAGAAGTAGTACAGTGTAGTATTAGCTCACTATATCTGTATACACTTCATGTAATAATTCAAAAAAAAGATTGATTTTAATTTTTATTAATGTTTTTTATCTCCAAATTGCAATGTTTAGTGTCTATCTGCTCCCTGTTCTGCCACCCCCACCTCCTCTGCTGCAATCAGTGTCATTCCACTCACCTGTGAACCGCTCTGTTTAGGCGCTCTTCATCCTTCAGTAGGTTATCGAAACGCTTCTGCCAGTGGCTATCAAGCATTTTTTCCTTACTCATGATTGAGCTTCTCGTATTTTCCACATTTCTGTACCCTGGATTCCCCTGCTTGCTTTGCTTTGACTTCTACCAACTTTGCCATGACCTGGGATAAGTAACCTGATCTCCTCCTTGTGTATGACCCCTGATTGTCGCTTGTTTTACCCTCTGGACTATGGATTAAAGTCTGAACGATTATCAGACGCCTGTGTTGTGATTCAAGTTTGCCCCAGACTCCGTTTACACGTAACCTGTTGTGACGTCATCACCCTCACCTGTCATTCTCTTGTTTCTCTCTGGAAGATTAAGAGGACTTCCATAGCGTGAAAATTGAAGAGGGACTGTTTGGAGGAGGCTGTTTGTAAGGATCAAACCATCTGGATCAAGCTTCCTGGTCCGATCCTGAAATGTTTATACAACCACTAACCTGTCTTCTCCAATTTCAGAGTTTCCGGTGTGTTCTGGGTCCTTTGTCTGGGTTATTACAAACATGAATTAGTTAAAAGGATGGATCATTCTTCTGTGTATTACAATTTTTAGCCTCATAATTTAGAAATATGTTTCTTCTAGTGAGATGTCCCCAACGTTTTGGGCAATACTTCCTCGGGTCAGAGTTTGGAGTTCTTGGTTAACTAGTTCTTAGAGAAACCTACTGCACCCTGATGCAAAAATAATTGCAAATTACTCCCATCTGCTGGACATAATAGGCAGGATTACTGCTTCTTGTATTTAGTACAATCTGCTTTGTGAATCCAGTGCAGAAATAAAGTATGGTAGGAGCAAAACAGCTGCACATCTCTGCCTTGGTAATGGCTAAAGTCACAAATGTTTTATCCATCCTTGATATGTTTAAAGGTTTGAAAAACAGATGATGTTACTTGATACCAGTTACATGTAATATCCAAACTAAAAATAATCTAAACATCTGATAATAGATTTTATGAATATCAGTCTCTGGCATATGAACAATATGCTAACATAGCAGTGAGATTTTAAATGTCCCAGCAAAGATGCAGCCAGTCTTCTTGTTTTAATTTCACATAATGTAACAAAATATAAAAGATCTGGTTGGTCTCACATTAAATTCCAATGTTGTAATCATTTGGTTTCTTTAGACATCTTTTGATGATATTGATTTTTATCAGTAAACTGAATGGCAATGAAGAGATTCAAATTAGGTTTTACTTAGTTAATTGACCTTTGTTTTTGTAATTTGGAAGCCATGACTGAAGTGAACAATCAAAGGCCAAAGTTAGATGGTTAAAATCTGAAGGGCTTAAATGATTTATTTCTTTAAAATATGATGATTGCTGTCTGCATTTACAAAGAGATAGAGTCAGAGACATTATTAGCACTCTGTGAGCACTTATCCCTAACTTAATAAACAATGTTATGAGCAACGTTTTTAAGCCTTGACATGCTGACTGACAGATAACCTGCAGGTAAGAACGTCAGGTTTGCACACAATACTTCTCTCTAACCCCACATATGAACACCTAAAAGTTTTGTCAGGAATACACAAAACCCTAACATGCAACTCTGCAAATTATATGTACATGGACAGACAACACTAAACGCAGCAGCACCAGCTATCTCCCTCAGTTACATCCATGTTGATGCACAAATGAGAGCAGAACAGTAGAAACTGCAGGATATGTTGTAAGAGGGATCTAGCTAATGATTTCTCAGTATGGTGAAAACTGCTGCCGGCTGTTGTAATCCTGATTCTCAGGAACAAATCCTTACATCTCATTTGTCAGTCTTCAAGAAAGTATGCAAATACTCTCTCTCTCTCTCTCTCTCTCTCTCTCTCTCTCTCTCTCTCTCTCATACACACACACACACATGTATTGAAAAAATATATGTGTGGTTATGATTCACTGTTTGCCTCTTTGTGGACAAGGGATTGTGCTAACAGGCGTTTCACTCTAAACCTGTTTATATAAAACACGTGTCTCCAAACAAACACACACACACACACACACACACACACTGAGACCGTTAACAGCTCCAAGTATTTGGTTACAGGTACTGAAGGAGAAACAGGAGAAAGAGACAAAAAAGAGGCAAACATTGGGACAAGATGTCTTTTTGACCATACAAGTTAGAAATACAATAACACCCTCATCCAAATGTTTTAGAAAATGGAATGCATTACTCCAATCTTGAAAGCAGAAAAAAGCTTTTTACTTAACTTTCAATAAATGTCTGCTCTTTCTCAATGATGCAATCAATCAAGTAAAAATGCTGAAAATATTTTTCTTTTCTGTCTTTAAGGTTGCATAGAATAGGTTGCATAGATTTAAAAAAAATACATTTTCAGTTGTATTAATTCTGGTCTTCAAACCCCTTTTTTCTTACATCATGTAATTGTGATTAACAGCTTTTTTTGAAAACGTGAGTTCAGAACCAATCACACCCAGGCATGATTACTCCCAGATCTGTATTATCAAGAAATCAATAGAACCTGTCTGAATACACGAAGGAGGCTAGAAGATCCCTAAAATGAACACATAAAACATCAATCTAAAGAAGTTCAAGAACAGATCAGAACAAAGTCAGTGACGTATATCCCTCTGGAAAGCATTGCAAAGTCATGACTTTGGTACTCACACTCAATGGCCCTCAGAAGCAAAGAGAAAATCCAAAGCATTGCAAGCCTCACTTGACTCATTTAAGTCAAGTGAGGCTTGCAATTTCAATGTCAAAGACTGGGCAAAAATGACCTCTGTTAGAGAGTTCCATGGCCAAAACTATTGGTGACCCAAAAGGACAAAAAGATTCATCTCAAACTTGCCAAAAAATATATTGATGATACTCCCAAACCTTTTTAAAGGAGGTAAGAACCCAACAATTTACATTACTGTTTGTGGACTCAGGCAATTATCTAAAAAGGCGTTTGAAACATCTTAGTTTTCAAGCAACAAGGCCAACAGGTGTATTTTCAAAAAAGCAAAAAATAGGATGCAGCTAATAAATTGGAGAAAGCAAAACCATTTTGCAGAACTACAAGAGTAAGACTGCAGGTTTCTCAAGAGGACTTGCTGCAGTGGCTTTCAAATTTCTTTGGCTTCCAACCCAAATAATAAATGGAAGAAAGCTACTCTAAGAACCATCAATCATAATATAACGTAGTGTAGAATATACAAACATGACTAGTAAGTCAAATAAACAAGAGTATACTGGCAATACAAACAGCATTAATTACCAATATATTGTATGTTTTTTAAGTACGGTTTTGATCTCTTTTAAAATTTTATGTATATGTTTTTTTTATCATTGTTATTGTTCACTTTTATTTCTGAATAGGATCTCAGCACCCTACACTTGCTCATTTATGACCCCCAGTGGGTACTAAACCCACTCTGGAAACCACTTCCAGAGTGTAATAAAACTTTATAAAAGCAGGGTAGTTTTTATTACATATTATAAAAACTAACCTGTTAAATTAGCTTCATGAGAACATGCTTCCATTAAACTAATTTGAATGTCACACCATACCACTTTGCATTTTTTATTTTCAGGGGAAACCAACTTGGAGGACGGTGTGATCAGGTGGCTTAATTATAACACAGAGAAACATGCTGCCTGTTATGCATCCTTATCTATGTTTTGTTGGATTTCATGACATGCCAGTTTGACTCCCTTATCTGTATTTTGACCTAAAGGCAGGTCTGTTCCTACTTTCTCTCTGAGGTTGTCAGTTATGTTGTGCAATTATGATAAATACTGTTATTGTTATGTGGTGCTCTCAGAGCTTAGGGCCTATGACTCCCATGACTTCGAAAGCTTGTCTTTTCAAATAATCATAGAAAAGCGTTTTCAGCTTCAGTTTAACCTGCAATCTTTAGCATAAGTCCTGTTTAAGAAGCGTGTACGTTTCTTGCCTCTTTTTAGAGGGTTTTTTGGTAACGTCCCATTGGAGCAGAGACCCTGGGACAGACTCAGAAGCCTTTAAAGACACTGTTCGTTGAAATTATACCTTTCTTCAGGCATGCAAATCACAGCTTATCATCTAAATTTATTTCAAATTATGCTACAACATAAAAGTTCTGTTACCACTTTAATTATAAGAATTTCAAAAATTAGAAATAGGCTTTAGTGATGTCGAACCAGGTAGTAAAATTGAAATGTTTTCTCTTAACTTGAAAGATTATCAGATCTCTTAACATTTAATCCGAAAAGCACCATACACTCAGTGCTAATCTACCTTTTATCACAAGGTTTTCCTTTATTATCAGCCTTCTTCTTTAAATTTCCTATGGTAGTGTGAGTAAACTACAGGTGAATTTGAGTCATTCTAATTCTGACCTGTAGATGTATTTTGAAGGAGAACAACAGGCTTCTGAAACATGTTGTTCATTGAGGCTTTAGTCACGGCCTGAGGCAAAACTATTTTTGTTGCAGTATCAATAGGTCACATATCACAAAGTACCCAAACAGTTGTTTACTTTTCACATTTTCTGAACCATTGTGATTCATCTTGGTTTTCCCCTTGTGCAGACTTTGAAAGTGGGCGAAGTTCAGTTGGTTTAAAAAACATACCACTCCTTTAAACACAACCCATATCTTATTTCCAAGATAAGGTGCACACCTTTTTTCCCTCTGTCTCTTGCACAAGCACTCTTACTCTCTGTGGTTGATTAAAATTATGTGAAAGTAGACAGATGGGCTTGGCAGCTAGACAACAGTGCGTCGTCCTATGGGCTTCATTCCCTTAACATCCCCCCCCCCCACTGGCATTCTCCATCTCTAAAGATCTCCCTGCCTTTCCCCCTCTCACGCTGCTCGCCCTGTCTTCCTTTTATTTTATTCTTCATGCAAACATTCATTGTCAACATGTGTCCCAAAATCTGTCCAGTTCCCCCCTGATTTATCCCTTTCCACTCTCTCTATTCTTTTACATAGTGCCATTATGGCCCCGCGCTAACGGAGGCCTTTATTAAATGTCAATTATACACCAGAGACCACACAGTGGAAGGAGAGGAAACAATGATTTCTGACCTCAAAAGGTCAACATGCTTATAGGCACTGAGCTCCTGTTGGAGAACAGTCTGTCTGCAGTGAGATGTGAGGAAATTTTAGCAGAGGTTATTGCTGCCAAGAGTGAAACAAATTTGCAGCCATGAACGTCAGTGATAAGAATGCAAGTTTTCCCATATATTTAAGGAGAAAATACAATATAGAGACAACATCAGTTCAAGACTGAACAGAAGATTTTAAACCAAAACAAATAAATTATAAATCAGTTTGATTGTTATGAATGTATTTATACTAGGACAATAAACTACTTTCTTTACTTACCCTGATTCTTTTTGCAATATTCAACCCTGGAGTGTCTGCAGCAGACTGATATTTCAAAATCCTCTCAATAAAGATTAGAATAATTCTTAATACACATTAAAAATCTTGATTTCTATTTATTAGGCCTAGGCTACCTGAGCAGATAATGTCAGCTTGTTATACTTGTTTGCTCCGTCAATGTTCCTTGTAAACTGCTACGTCATTTAGCATATTCTACATTTTTGCCAAAATGAAAAGAGATTTTGAAGTGAAGTTCTGTCAAAAAGTTCTACGTATGAAATATTTTACCTGCAGCAGATAATCCTTTGTCATTATCTGATAATTACGCAGATTTGTTGGTCCGGAAAGACAAAGCCAATGGCCAGTTAACTCTTAGTTTTAGCCTCCACAAACAAAATTTTCAATGTAACCCTGCTTTAAAAGTCTTGAACTATCACTTTAAGTCCCTGTGCCAAAAAAATCAATGTTATATTTTGACAGAAGTGGGGAAAATGCAAACTTTTATGTATCGAATAAAAAACAATTATTATATAGTGTTTGTTTTAAATTTTTATATATAATGTGATGTCATTAAACAGCAATATTTTTACTCAAGGTTGTCATACAGTGAGAATCTCATGCAACCCCCTACCCAATATTGAACAATACTGTGATTCTGATGTCGATTTTGTGCAACAATCTCAAAACAATCTAATGAAACTGCATGTCCAAATTATACAGAAAAAAATGGATTTGTCAGTATGAAGCTGGAAATGTCTCCATATGTGCACGATCATGGGAATATTTTCATTGCACATCTGTGCTCTTCGACTCTCACACTGCAGAGAGGACCAGGCCAGATGGTTGATATGTGTGTGTCTATGTGTGTGTGAGGAGGGTGTGGAGTGTGCCACATGTTGTGAGCCTCCATTCAAGCAAGCTGTGGGGTTTGGATGTCTCCCCCAGATCTAAATAAACCTGTGGCACCATCCAGGGCATTGGGAGAGTTTGATGGAAAACATTTAACAGGAGTCTTTAGCTGCACAGTGTGTGTCGTAACATATTATATGCTGAACTCTTCCTTGTACATGATTTTGCAGCTCCACATTTCCGTAATTCTGCATAACTGCATTCCCCCTCTGACCCTCAGCGAACTAAATCCCTCTTCCCTTTTGTCCATCCCAATAACATGAGATAATTTGCGTAAGATTTACGTCTGTGCAAGAGAGAAGGAAGAAAAGGGTAGGCATTTCAGGAAACAGACTGAGAGACAATTAATGCAAGTCAGCAAAAGAAAGATGAAGAACCATCTGTCAATTTGAGCCGGCAAAGTTAAAAGAGGGATTTGGTGCACAGTCCTCCAATAAGTCGAAGGTATTTCTAAAGAAATATAAACCACACTAAGATTAAAACTCACATAATTTCTGCTAGAATGGAATATAGATAAGGGAACCTTTAACATCTGAAGTTTGTACCTTTGGGAGATACCCAGAGAGCTTTCCTATAGGAACATGCAAACTCACAGGCACAGCAGTTTTACTTTCTCCCTTTCTTTCCAGGGAAGTACTCCCAGATTACCAATGCATCTCCCCGTCAGCAGTGGCTGAAAATAGGTGAGCGCTGACCCATTTAATCAGCCTTGTACTGACCCCTAACTAAGGTGAGAGCAACGTTTGGTCGGGCGCCGCAGGAAGGGCTTGGCTCAGCTCATGCATATCCTGCAGGTCTTTCATGTGGAATTACAACAATGCGCAAATCATAGGTAGCATTTGAATAGGTTTGGTTGACTTTAGGATAATCTAGTGTTTCAACACAAAGGTCATGGTATCTCTTTTTGTAACACTTTCCCACCCTTCCTGGACATTTAAAGATATGATTCAAGATTTCCAGATTGTTTGTCCAGCTAACCAGTTTAGTGGTTTCTGAAAGGTGGAAAGAAGTGACACTGGAGAAATTCTCATGGGAGACTGATGGTTAAGTTCAGCTGGCTCGTTGACCCATGTCTATTCCTCATATCTTTCAGTCTGTCCTTGTGGGTGCCCTCTGTCCCCCTTGGTCAGCACCTCTGGCCTTCTGGCCCCAAATGTCCACCCCTATTGGGGCTTCTGTCCACCCACACCATACTCTCAAAAAGCCTGAATGGTCAAAGGAGTAGCACTGGAGGGGAAAATGCATCTATTCCCAAAGTCTGTTTGTTCAAGGCTGTCATTACGTTGGATGTGATTAAGAAACCAAGTTCAGCTTCAAGATAAACCAAACAACCCCACCCCTCGATTCC
The DNA here is from genome assembly GCA_036173005.1 of Crenichthys baileyi. Lineage (NCBI taxonomy): Eukaryota > Metazoa > Chordata > Actinopteri > Cyprinodontiformes > Goodeidae > Crenichthys > Crenichthys baileyi. The sequence continues at coordinate 306,100 of JAHHUM010000592.1, forward strand.
TTCTGGAGAAGTACCCACAGGCACAAAGTTTTTTTACATATCCCCCCATCTTTTCATTTCCCTTTATTTTCCTCTTTTTGGCATTCTGAATCTTTTCCATTACCCCATTTTCTCATAACCTTATCATTTCAGGGTTCCTCATCCTCAAACTTTCCTTTCTCTCTCATGAAAATTATTTTGCATACATCTTATCTTTTCCCATCTCTTTTATCTTTAATCTTCTGTCTCTCTATCTCCTCTCAGATCTTCTTTCCTGCTTCCATCCCTATTCCAGTGTGGCCTAGACACCCTGTAGTCTGATCTGAAAACTGGCCCATCCCGGCCCTGCCCCTAAGGCCCTCCGCATGGCCCCGTGGGTAATGGGCATTGTGTATTCCTACTGATCCCTAACGGGACCATATTGTGCCTCGGTGGGATGTCAGGAGCACAAAGCCAACCAGCCTGCCACATTGTCTCACAGTCCAAATGAAGAAGTTCCTCCTCTGGCTCCCAGCACAGCCTTGAAATGTCAGAGGAGAGGGAGGTGGTGCGACGCTGCCATGATGTGCGTGAGGGCAATGGGTGTTTTTTTAGGAGTGTGAATATGTGTGGGCTTATTGTTGTACTTGAGGCTTGTGTGTTACTCATTAATGCACCAACACTGCACTCATTTGGGTCCAAATTCTACAGACTTTAGCATGGGACACACACACACACAGACACACACACACACACACACACACACACACAAACATAAGGATGAGCGCACACATACACACGTTTGAATTGGATTCACAAGTTCACTGGGAATCTGTCTGCTCTGTCATGGTGATCGTCTGGGTTCTCACAATCACACATCTAGACTATCAGAGGTATGATTCAGATGCCACTTATGTGCCACTAGATAAATAGAGATAAGGAGCTTCACATACGTGTCTTTGCCTTCACACCTATCACCAAGCAGGAGTGATTGGGAAGAGACGTGCTGTTTAGATGTCTCCGTCCACCCATGTCGGTTTAATGAGTCAATATTAACTTTTTTGAAGATAAATTGCTATTTTAACCAAACCTCAGGGCATAGTTTTTTGTTCTTTGTTCAAAGCAATTTTGACCTTAAACTAGCTTGTATGAGATGACGTTCTGCATTACTCATATAACTTTGCTTCTTCATTTAAAAAAACGAATATTACTTTCATAAAAAGACTTGAGTAAAACCCGCTTTAATCTGTAAAAGTGCTTGTGAGTTGCTGTAAACTAATTGATAATCTTTATTTATGGAGAAATGGCAATTGATGTGAATTAAATCAAATAACTAAACTCTGGCAGGCCTTCATGTCAGAAACAGCAATGAATAGTTACATTTCTTTACTACAGAGACTTTTTTAATTCATTTTCCCTTAAGATCTAAAATGTATAGTGATTACAAATTTTAGATTTGAAGTGTGTTTCTAGATACAAAGTTAAAATCTGTAAAAAAAAAAAAAAGAAAAAAGAATAACAGTCATAAATAGACAAACCGAGTATGAGGACAATATAATATGTGGTTAAAGTTGCTTAATAATGAGGACATCACATAATGGCCAACCAAGACTACAGTAGAAATAACAATTTCTCCAATGTGATTTCATAAGACTGGGATTGACCTGCCAGCTTGTCAAATGAGGAGAAGGAACTCAGGAGAAATGTCTGAGAGCAGTAGCTTAGAGACATAATAGATTGGCACCCTACGCAGAGATTTGAAAGCACTCTATGTGGAGCCCAGAAAATGCCTGAACATTTGCTACAGAGGTGACTGACTGGTTGTGATAAATTAAGCAAAAAAATGCAACACAGATTCTGGCACATAGTCAGATTGATGTAATTTCTGGTCATGCCCTGTCCCCCATTGTTATTCGAATGTGGATGAGAATGTACAGGTCCTCTCTTTTTTTCTAAACAGCTGCGTCTCCAAAATAATTTTATATTAACGAGCAGTGCAGTGGTTGAGTAAAAAACAGTATCAGTAAATGGAAGCAGCTGAAAGTTTTTTAACATAATCAGTCTATTTATTTTCTGTATAGTTTCAACTGCACTGCAGTGATGTAGCTGTCAAGATGTTAATCTGAGGTGTGTCTGTGTGAGATTTTTCACACAGACAAAAAGCATTTGTCATGATTTCAGGGTGTTTTGAGTGAGTTTTTGTTTTGGGTTTTTTCTCTGCTCCTGATTATGTTCTGCAAGTTGTGTTTTGCATAATTTTTCTGGTCATTGTTTTCCAGATAGTGCTTTAGTTCTTTCCTTAGGTTTTGTTTCAAATTTTTCTTGTATTCTGTTCATAGTGCATTTTATTGTTCTGTAAGAACATAAAACCTTTTAGATTATTTTATTGGTTCTCTGTTCAGCCCATTCATGTTCTTGTTTCCACTCCCTGCCACAGTCAGTCTGTAATCAACTTCATTCGGTCCACCTTCACCATGCCAATAAGTCTCCTTGCTTCACCTGTGCTGTGCCCCATACATACTCCTCTGTTCACTTGTTGCTGCTTTATTTTGTTCTGTTTCATTTTGTTTTGCTCTGTTCATGCCAAACCTGTCCATGATCGTGTGTTTTTGTCAAGCCAAGCCAACTCATGTCCATGTTCTCGCCCGCATCAGTTAAAAAGTTTTTGTTTATTTATTAAACCTTTTTATATTTTACATTTTACAAATTTGCTTCTGCCTGTCTGCATTTGGGTCCACTCCAAGAACCACCACCTTGACATAAAAAAAACAGCAACAAGTGAACAGAACAGAGCGTAGCCGCATCCTTGAGGAAACGCATGGGTGCTCACTTACTTCATCCTTTAATGTGTTGCCAATACGCACCTGTAGATTCATTTTACATGTTCCTGGCAGAAAGGTCTGTGTTGTAAACACACAAATCTAGTATCTTTAAAAATCTAAAAAAATATGGCCATGCGCTCCGGTGCTCCCCAAAGCTACCTGATTATTCAATGGTAAGTGCAGCAGCTGCCTAGCTACAACAGGTGTCAGTTGGTCTGAAAAGTGTGTTTTAAAATTCCATCCATCCATCCATCCATCCATCCATCCATCCATCCATCCATCCATCCATCCATCCATCCATCCATCCATCCATCCATCCATCCATCCATCCATCCATCCATCCATATCCAGTTTACATGGAAAAGATAAATGCATTAATTGGAAATTCACATTTTATGTAATTAGTATTATCAATATAGTTTTCATCTTAGCTAAAATAAATGAGCAACCCACTTAATTGCACATAATTGCATTTCTATCCATCCATCCATCTATTCAACTTGTTTAATTCCTACAGGGTTGTAGGGGGTGGTCATTTTGTGAGTGGTGAGATACTGGACAGGCTGCCAGTCCATCACAGGATAACACAGCACAGCGAACCGAAAACCATTCACATACAGACTCACAGTTATGTGCGATTTAGGGTGACCAATTGAATTACCATTTATCTTTTTGGAAGATGGGAGGAAGGCAGAGATCCCACACGTGCATAGAAAGAACATTGAGTGGACACACAGAATTGCCCATACCATCTTAAAGCATTTCAATGAGCCACTATATAAAAAAGGCCAAACCTTACAACCCAGTCTTCCACATTTTTTCATGTGGAACGTTTAGAACCAACTTAATGTATCACTTTGCTCATTCAAAATACAAAAAAAAAATTTAAGCTGCAAAAGATAACTGGCGAAAAGCATTTCTTTTTCCCCCAATTGCTTCCTTTTGCTGTGTTACAAACTGACCTTACCAGTGTTTTTTGTTTTTTAATGCTTGTTTATTCCATTACTTAAAAAGTAAATATTAGAAACTAGAGCTAACTCTTATTTTAGTCAAACTTTTCAGCCAGTCTAAGACATTTGAATGTGATGTAAATTAGGTGTTATAGAAATACCAAGCCGATTACAAGTCTAATACAGCTATCACTTGTTTTATTACATGATGGTGGTTTTGAAATCACACCAACTTTTCACTTTTGCACTTCAACTGTCTTCTTCCTTCAGCTCTCTTTCTTTTTTCTCCCACCTCCTCCTTTCTCTAACTTATCTCTCCATTCTGCAGTAATGAGCGTGCAATAGCTGTAGGCCAGTCCGCGCTCCATGTTAATCCTTCCTTTCAGCTCGAGGGCTGTTTAGAGCACAGACACCCAGAGCCTGTTCCAGATTTTAATTAAATTTTTTTCTTGTTGCTGTCTTTCTTTGCACTTTTGCTTTTGCTATAGATATGCACTTACATGCTTGGATGTCCATACTCACACATAGGGCACTATGCAAACGTATTAATATCCCCTGAACTTTTTCACATTTTGTCACATTACCACTACAAACCTTAATGTTATTTTAATGGGAGTTTTAAGTGGTAGACAACTCAGAAAAAGTCTGCAATGTACCACAGCCTACTGCAATCTAATCTGCAGATCTTATAATATGGCTCCACCAGCTTTATACACTTTGGGATGAACAGGTTTGCCAATCCTTTGCTCAATCTCTGTCAGACTAGATGGAGAGCATCTGTAAAAATATTTATCAAAGTTTTAAGTTCAAGTTCAAGAATCTTTATTATCCCCTAGGGGATTGCACAGCAGGTAGTAAAACACAAAGGCAGAATGTAACAAAACAACATATGCACCAAAATCATACTATATTATGTTTTGCCAGGCATTCTTAGTTAGATTTAGGTCTTGCAATTCTAACACATAATTATGCTATGATCTCTACCATTCCATTGTTGCTTGGCTGTAAGCTTGGGGTCATTGTCCTGCTGGAACATGAGCCTCCGTCCCTGTCTTTAACAGGTTTTCTCTAAGGGTGTTCCTTAGAGAAAACCTGTTGAAGACCTGTTAAAATCTCATCAACTGTGATCAGCTCCCTTGTCCTGCTAAAAGAATGCACCCCACATCATGATACTGCCACCACCATTTTTCAACATGATCATCGTGTGTTCAGGGTTGGTTTTACTCCACATATACCACTATGCATGTAGGCCACAATCTTCCACTTTAGTCTCATCCACAGAATAGAACAGAATAGAATAGAAATATTCTTTATTGTCCCTTTATGGGGAAATTCAAGTGTATCAGCAGTAAAGTGAAAGGCAAACGGAAGCATGCAATTCACACAAAGGCAAACAAATAAAAACAGAAAATAAGAATAAGAGACTAAACAGTAAGGGCAAATTTACAACACAAGAAAACAGTACTGTATAGTTATTGAAAATAGCATACTCAGATTAAAAGTAGTGTGCAACTGAGTAGGGTTATTTAAAAAAATTACAAGATGTGCATCTATGTTTGTCCATAAAAAACAACAGAATATTTACAAGAAATGAAAAATAAATGCAGGGTTGTAAATCATTTATTGAGTTTGAGTTTGTTGGGAGCAGTCATGGTTGTAAAGTCTAACAGCTGCTGGGAGGAAGAACATGTGATAACACTCCTTTGTGCACCTAGGATGCAGCAGTCTGTCACTGAAGGAGCTCTCCAGTTCTGCAACAGCTTCATGTAAGGGGTGGGAGACATTGTCTAACACTGATGTTATTTTTGTAGAGTCTCACTACTTCCACTTTTTGCCTTCGCAGATTCCTTCTGGCAATCTTTCTACTCCTCCATAAAAGCAAGATTTGTGCAGTGCATGAGTAATTGTTGTCCTGTCAACAGATCTTACCTGAGTTGCAAATGCATCTCCTTCAGAGTTACCATGTATCTCTTGGCTTCTTCTTTGAATAAATGTCCTCTGGTAAGGCCTGTCGGTTTAAGTGAAAGATCATGTCTTCTTAGGTTTGCAGATTGTCCCACACTTTCCATGATCCCATCATGAATTGAATCTGTGAAATATGTAACTCTTTGGACATTTTTTTTAAAATCCAACCTTGCTTATAACCTCTCAACAAATTTATCCCTGACCTGTTATGTGTGTTCCTATGTCTTCATTGTTATGTTACATATTAGATGATGTCCACATGTAGTTATATGCTTTTATATAAAGGTGACAGTATTGTTAGCTTATGAAAACATTATGACAAGATAAAGTGCTGCAAAACGGCTGCGTTATTCCACTACTTAGTAATTGAAGGAGGGCAATCTTACCTTTTTATTTGACTGTGAGGAATGTGCTCCAGGTGCATCTGCGCCCTCATACGGCAGATACAGCCTGAACTCCATAAATCAAGTCACTGTGGTTCAACCACACCTCAGCCCAATGGTACGTTACACCACAGAACGCCCGTTATGTGTACAGTTTAGTCCGAGGAGATGTTTGTAAATTACACAAATTATCTCAAACATTTCCGAGCTCTGACACTGATTATGGAAAGCAGAGGACTATTTGTCTCTGTTAAAGATGTTCAAGTATCCAAACATAAATTGTGTCTTGACTTGCTCCATGCACACAGAAACACACATCATAAAACGTAACTGTTGGACAGGTGTACACCAGGTCCCAGTCAGTTATGCTCACCCACCAATCAGGACCCTTTGTCTTTTATCATAATAAAAACTTTATCTTGAGTAAAAGGGTGGAGAATCCAGAGGTATACACACCTCTGGCATCCCCCCTCATTGGGAGTTCGTTATCTTCTCTGGACTAACACAGGCCCTCATTCATACTCAGGCCTTTATAACTGGCTAAAGAAAGACTAATTTGGGTGGAGGCTGCTTTTGGTGGAGGGGGCTGCCATGGAAGAGTTGCATTGTTTGCCTAATCCGCAGCAACTGGGAAGTTGTACACTGTGCAAATAGTGCATATTTGAGTAGCTACGCTCCAATGTAAAGCCCCCTTTTTGCCCCCCAAACGTTGAGATAAGCATGCTTGGTTTTATTCATAAGATGCTGTCTCAACTGCCTGTTATAAAGACCATTATAGTTTTCATTACAGCTGTAAAACTACAAAAAAAATTACATAGTGATTGATTGATTTTTTTGGAGGGATTTGTGAGATTCTTATCTGACTACAGTGCAGCTCATCAGTGTTTGTATCTGCAGAGATGCAGCTGGAAAAACATTGTGACATGTTTGATTAATTGAAAAGAAGATTGAGTGGCAACAAGATTGTGTAAAATATCAGAAAAATGTAAATGTACAGCTCAATTCTCCTTTATTCTTTTTTTATCCCCTTCCCGACTTTGCTTTCTCTCTGTTCTCACTTTACCTTTTTGCATCTGATCTTGGTGTTTTAAAGACTTGAAGATGAAAGTGCAGGGGCTCACTCATTAGTGCTGCTAAAATGTCCTATGAAGTTAGATGTGTTTTATTTGTTACTATAATAAATACTATTACAATACCACCCACCCATCCACCTCGGACTGCAACAAACCCCCTGAAAAGCAGGCAAATCAATCAGTCAGTCCACATTTACACCCCTTGAACTTTTTCAAATTTTGTCACATTACAAACACAAAATTCCTTGTATTTTACCTGGACTTTATGTGAGAAAGTACCGCATAAAGTACTGCTTAATTCTGAAGTAATGTAGAAATAGTTGTTAATATAACCAAATTAAATCTGACATGTATATAAGTCATCTAATCAGTAAAAAGAATCCCCATCATGTCTGCCTCTTCATGACCAAATCCAATATCAAATCTATCTTCCAAAAATGGAAAGATTATAGCAAAACTGGAAACCTACCAAGACATGGTTAAGCACCCAAGCCAACAGACCCATTAATTAGAGAAGCAGCCAATATACCTGTGGCAACTCTGGAGGAGCTGCACAGCTGTATACAGGACAGCTATTTGTCATGCACTCCACAATTCTGGAAGATGGTTCCCTTTCAGCAGAACAATGACCCTAAACCCACAGCCAGGAGAATGGTTTAGATCATGCGACAGATTTGGACAGTCATGTCCTGTTGGTTTGATTAGCCCAGATCATCAGTCTTTACAGGGGAAGAGAGCAACATGTCTTACTGTGGTGTCAAAATGATGCCTTTTTTTACTTTTAGTCCTAGTGATGTGAAAGAAGACACATAGGTTTTCAGTGTTCAAAGGTGGCACTTTGGGTTTGTGTTTTTGACAGTAAACTGGCGCAGTCAGACCTCACAGAATTGTCTCACCTTGTTCAAAGTGGGGCAGAACTGCTCCTACAAAGCCCGGGGCTGCTTGTGGACTGTTTTGACTCTGTGTCAGAATAAATCGAAAGGTTCTGACATACCGCCTTTTCATCTTAAAGTTTCCCTTTATATGGCCCAAGGCTGACTTTACTGTCTTGGCTGCTGTTTGATTTTCAGATTACCATAGCAATGGCTTTTTATACACCGCAGATGGTCTAGCTTGGAGAGCATAAGTCAAACAGAGTGCATCGAAGGTTTTGATAAGAAATGTAGGACCAACAGCTAAATCCGTTGCTTACTCTGTTGTGTTTTAAAGCTCAATAAATTCAGACAGCTGCAGCAGTTGGGGCCATTATGTTACCTTTAAAATAATTGTGATCAAGCTCTGCATCAGAACATTAAAGGCCTGTGAAGTCCAAGGCTTTGCTAATCTCCCAGTCATCTGCACAGAACTGCATAAAACTGTTTCTCACAATGGCTGTGCAGATCAACACCAACAAGGCTAACTTGTCTAACAAAGTACTGCTTTATTTTAAAACACACAAGCTATAATCTGTGGGGGAGTGTTTGGATTGGAGGAATGAATCTTTCAAATGCAGTGCTCCCCTTTCTTCCCTTTCTGCTTTACTGAGGAATTCCCTTATCTTGCCTCACCAGCGGCGTAGCGTAGAAAAGAGCAGGCCGCTTCATTGTCAACCCCTCAGAGTTCCAGTCTTGTTTGATAATATTTTCTGTGGGTCACTTGACATCCCCCTCCTTCTCACTTCCAGCACCCACCCAATCGCCCTCATTGTTTGTCTCTTCCATTATTCCTCTAACCAGATTCAGGGTATTTTGGGTGGTTTTTGGAGGAGGGTGGGAAGGGATGATATTGAGAAGTGGGATGAAGGGAGGATAGGGAAGTTTGTCATTGCTTTGAAAAGTGAAAGGATTCAGTCTGCTGGCAGTCAGCAAGGGTGAACCTAAAAGCAACAGAACCATATGGAGCTTGGCAGCAATCAAATTACTTTTCTCTCACACCGTCCTCTTCCTCCCCCTTTGTCTTTTTCTTCTTTCATTTCTTAAAGAAATTAGTGAGGACCTTTGCATTTTCCAGCCCAGGGCAGGGAGGGCATGTCATTGATGTGAACAGATTCCATAGCTTCTAATGGGTTAATGAAATAACGAGATTTTTCTATGCCTATCATGTCCTGAATAGTTCTAAGAAAAAATACTTGTGATGTACTAATCAAGTGATTGGCAGTTTTTTTTTGTTTTTGATTTTATTAATATTAAACAAAGGATCACTTTCCTGCACTGCAATTCCTTCAGTTTCTGTCTGATTCAAAACTGCTCTGTCCAATATGAAGCCTGTAGCTGTTTTTTTTTTTCCTTTTACAGTTTACATATCTTGTACTTATTCTTTTAACTTAAGACAAATTTTATACAGTTGAGTTTACATGCTTTAGAAAAATCTGAATTGATTAGAACAAACAAACCAGTAAAAGGCTAATCGGTGCATCTAAGTCTAAAAATTCTTGAAGTATGATTGCGAGGTCCTTTTTACTATGTTAATTTATGTAATGATTATATGATCCAAGCCAATTCATGCAACAAATTTGTGTATTTAAACAAGATGTATTTATGGCATCACACTTCTGACACCATTTTTTTTTTGTTTTTATGACATTTGCTGACAGTCATAACATGTTTTGTTTCAGAAAACAGAATTCTCTTTGGTGGAGCTGTAGAGATCCACAGGTTTGGTGGCAGAAACTGTGGATTGCTCTACTAATAGTTCATTCAACATATCTGACCTTTAAGAGTAGAAGAAGAAAGCCATCATTAAGAGAAAGCAATGAAAAATTTTTAGTTTGTCACTGAAAACATTTGGAAGAAGGTGCTAACGACAGATGAGACAAAAATTCAACCTTTTGGTCTACATGCAAAACATTTTCATATGTAATATAATATTAAATTCATGTGTTTCTGTTGCTTATTCATTTTTCTTTTAATATATTGAAATTTTTTTCTTTTATTCTAACATTGTTGACAGTGGTTTGTGAAATCAGCTTGTTAAACGGACACAAAGCAGGAGTGTATATATCACCAGAAAACGACCCTGATGATGACCACGCATAATTGCAATGCATTAGTCAGTACAGTTTTGTTTTTTTTGTCTGGTAAAATATTTTTACACATTCTCCATACATTGTCTTTGATCATTTGTATGAGCATTTGCTATTTTGCATCTGAGACCTCTTTTCCCCAAAGCAAAAAAGCCTGAGGCGTCCCCTACAGACTCCAGAAAACCTTAATAATTAAAAGACACACCTATTTGAGACCATAACAATCAAAACTCTATGTGCAGAGGAAAACCAAAGCTTCACTTCATCCTGAACACTCTTCCACCACAGTGAGACATGGTGATGGCAGGATAATGCTGTGGGGGTGCTTTTCCTCAGCAGTGATAGGGACGATGTTTCTGTTTCATGTTTTGTTTGGGAATTTTCTCCTTGGTGTCATCTCACTAAATTCAGCTCACATTGAAAACGAGTTTGTCGATGCACCTGTTTTCGCCATGTCCTTCAGGAACAACTTCTTCAGCTGTGGTCACTAGCTTCCTATGTATCATTTAAATGGCAAGGTGAGCAGAGAATAGCTGGGGGGTGGTTCCATGGGATGGGGGCATGCACATGCTAGAGGCAATGCCTGGGTGGCCAATTAGCAAGAAGAAAGAAAGAGCCTGTGCCATCAACCAATGACTGGTGGGGAAGGAAAGGAGAGGGAAGTTTTTGTGTCTTTTCCTCTCCTTTTCCTCCCTCCCTCCATTTCTCTTATACTCCCCAGCTCTGTCTGTCAACTTGGTGTCCACAGTAAAACTCAGTCGGAATACCCAATGAGAATTACCGAACTCGATCTCCAGAGTTGTGTTTATGAATGCATGCATGACTGGGTGTGAGTATCTCACTTGTTTGTGGAATAAAAATGTCCTAGTGTGTCCCCAGACAGACATTTGGCTATGTCCCATTGGCCATAGAGGATTACAAACCCTCCTTTTGCCTCTTCACACTGCTCCACAGTGCTCAATTCCCCTGGCTAATGACCCAGTGAGACACATTCATTCCTTCAAATAGACATCAGATCTTGGCTCAGACCCTGCTAGTTCCCGTGTACTGAACAATAAACACCAGACCCTGATTACCAGAAAACCCAAAAATCTCTTATTTTTGATTCTCATACTCATCCTTGTTAATTAATAGTTTTGCGACCGGAAAAATGTTGACCAATTGGTTTTGAGCGTTGACTATGGCAGCCGGGTTATCTGAGTAAGCAGAGCTTGCTCTTTAAAATTAAAAGCCTGCTTGCTCTAAATCTGTTAAAAGAAAAAAATGTACACTTGTGAAACTCTTTGCTCGGTTGTCTGAAGAGATCAACACAGTTCTTGCTGAGGTTGGTTTAGGTGCTTTTCTCCCAGGCCAACTTGTTAATGATTCTGGAAGAGGAGTGTAAAAGATACATGTGGGAGCCTGTCTTTTACTCTTCTTCCCTACATCCTTCATTATCTCACTGTGCCCCTCAAGATATTTCATCGATCCTCCCTGATGCCACTCCAAGTCATGAATATGTAGCTTCGAGCAATCCATTTACAACACATTTAATCAAATCATTTTAGAGTGGAATGTTATGAAAAGGTGGGAAAGAAATTACAGACAAGGGGTTAATTTTAATGTACAATCTGAATATATGATCTCATCACAAGCAAAGCAAATGTTAGCTGGTTTGCAATATCCTTATTAACTTTCTTAACTAAGGACTGTAAATCAGTAAAATATAGTAGTACATGTAGTAGCTCTTGCGTTGCATAGACATGCAAAATGTACATGAAAACATGCCAGAAACTGAGAATAACTAATGAGCAGCTTGTGTGAAAGCATGCAGTCTTGTGTATGTTCGTGTGCTCGGGTGTGTGCTGAAGAGCACAGGCCTGCAGTGGGGTGCTGTTGCTGCAGCGTTCGGGGTCTTTGTGGCACTCTGTAAGGCGAGGTCGACCTTGTGGGGCTCTCCTCTGGGGCTCAGACAAAGCCCGTGCAGGATTATCCACCCTGGGACAAAGTGTGTGATTACCATGAGAAAAAAGCCAGCTCCAGCCCCATAGCCAAGGACTGCGAGGCCTGCTGGAGAGGTGGTCTGCCACTCATTAGCCACAGGGAGAGGCTGAATGCAGACACACACTGGCTGCACTAGGCACACAGAAAAAAAAAACAATGACACAGACACACTTAATGGCTCACACACTAATGATTTTACTCATATGTATGCTGTTTGTGTACATGAACTTAAATTCATAAAAGGTGTACTGTCATTTGATTGCATGTAATTCATGAGCTGGTAGGAGATTCATAGTGTGTGATAACTGTCAGTAAAACTTACACTGTTTTACAGTATAATAATACTCAGACAAACAACAAATGCAGCAGTTACTTAGTGGGACTATCTGTTTAGGCAGCTAGCCTGCAGTCTTCTGCTTTACAGACACGCTACTTTCAGTTTACCAACTGTAGTATTAAGGCAGCTTACTACCTCCCTTATTACCCTAAGAAGAATGGTGGGTGCCACTCCATAGGTTTTCTCACCACATTTGGTTGTCTTCTTTCAGCTAGCTGATTGGCAGGGAGCAGTAACAGGTGGGGAAGGGGCACAATGTATCAGTTTATGCTGGATACTATTGGGGAAAACTCTGGTACCTTTAACTCTTTCTCTGGCATCTATTATGCAATTTTAAATTTTAAAAATCTTGTATATTGGTGACCACCTAAAAGAATTTTAACTGATTTCATTTTGCAAAGAGGTTTCCCAGAATAATTTACACAAATATTGTAATAATAAATTGAGCTTCTTGATATTTTAATTTGACATGATGATTACTCAGAAAGTGTTTTCTTTCTTTCCTAGAATGTGCATTCCACAAAGCAAGATATTTCACCTTGATGTGACGAGCCAACTAAACCCACAGTTCTTTTGAAAGGTTTGCATCTTAAGCTCATGATCAGTGGATATCACCACCTCACTGCTGAAGAGTCTCTCCATGTCAGCCCTGGATTAAAGGGATGAACTGCTGCTCCTCTATCTCCTTATCCGTCTCTTTGGAGGAGGAGGATGAGAGAAAGACGTCTTTTGTTGGCGAAGAGGCAGCCCCACTTGAGTTGAGCTGAAGAGTGGCTGTGACGGAGGTTTGGGGGAGGAGAGGTACAGAAGGAGGGAGGATAAGAGACATGATTATTGATGAAGGAGATGTTTTTTAAAGAAAGCTGCCAGGAGGTATCTTAGTGCAGGGGGTACACGTATGGAGGTCCAGAAGGTATTGTTTTAATTGGGTAGCAGCTTCGGGTCAGCAGGTTAAAAGTTCAAACTGCAGCAAGTTTGACCCTTCACCTTTACAGGCCTTTTTTCCTTTTATTTCCCTGTATTTTACAACTTTGTGGTATTTTACAACCCTTTTATTTGCTCATTGTTAAAACATAGCTATGGACAGGGCGAAGTGAGTTGCTGATTCAGGGACATTGCTTTATTTTCCAACTTTGCTGTACTTTGATGCGTTCTTATCTCTTATTTTACCTTTTATTTACTTATATTCCTCTCATCTTCTTTCTTCTACTTTTTCTTGCTCTTTAATTTGGGAGACAGCTTTAGGAGGATGGCAAGCTTGTAATGCTTTGCTTTGTCTCAGTTTGCACCAGAGCATAACCCCACAAGTTTACTACTCTGCTACTGCTACTACTCTAGAATAAACTGTTGGAGGAATAGCAGCGTTTCTTCTCATTGGAGTAATCTCTAGTGGCTCCACAAAAGGTCACTTTGACTTATAATTGCCATCCAATGAGTATGATTCATGGTGCAATCGTCTATGGGAGCCTGTTGATGTTTACATTCGACTTCTAAAAGTTCTAAAATAAATTCAAATATGATTGGAAACAGCTATTTATCTACCTGGATATGACTGAAAAGGCGCTATAGGCCGCAACAGGAATTAGTAAATGTCATGCAAGAGAAATGTATCCTGGTGTGCAGCTCTATAAATATTTGACTCTCCTTCCTCGAGCCCTCACCCCGAGAGGAGGCTCTGCCTAGTCCTGCTCTTCTTACCGGAGGGAACAGGGTGGCAAGTCATCTGATTAATAGACTTAAAGAGAACATACATCATGTTTTTTAGGAGGCCTAGAAAAGTTTGTGCCCATCCTACATACCGTGCGGAACATCTTATTCAGCAGTAAATCTGAGCCTTTTTTAGTGAGGCAATACACCAGCAATGCATGGCCTGCTTCTTTCAAAATTCCTTTACAATTGCTTTTTTCACTAACATGTTTGTGAAAGAAGCTGTTTTCTTACAGCTTTTTCCTGTGTGATCAGTTCCATTAATTTAGCAATGCAATAAGTATAAACATGAGGATAGTCTTATTTGTAAAGATATAGGCCAAACAAATAAGCTAACTGAGCAACAACATCTGGAAAAACTACATCTGGCAAATTTAACTCTAAACTATCTCATGTGATTTGTTGCAAATCATTCAAGCTTCCTATAATCATAGCAAAAACTAATTTTAAACTTTACTTACTTTTTAAATTGGTACGCAAAATATTGTATTTAGCCATTTTTGTCTAATTCTCTTCCAGTTCTCTTCCAGGTTAGCAAACAATATAGGCTTCATAGTTGCAGATCTTTTCATTTGGGTGTCTTTTATTGATTAAATAATAATGATAACCAAACCAAAAATGCCAAGATATCCTCATTGTTTCAAGCAGGATACATGTACAATCCCTTACAAATGTATTTATACCCATGAAGCATTTTAATATTTTGTCATGTTATACATTAAACCAGAATGTTTATTGTATCTCATTGGGATTGTATGTGATAGACAAACACAAAGCAGCACATAATTGGAAAATTTTAAGGCAAATCATAAGATGTTATTACATTTTGAAAAGTGTGTCCTACATATATACAGTATTCATTCCCCTTTACTCTTATGTCCCTAACAAAAAGTTAATCCTAACAATCGTAAGGCCAATGAATTGTCAAACTATGAGTTTTTAAGTTTCTCACATATTTTGCCCTTCAAACTGTGCAAGATAACTATGGTTTGCCAAAGCAGTAGATGTCACCAGCAGATACTCCTCAAAAAGTATTACTTTAAAACAACGTCTCAAAGTAAAATGGAATTTAGGTTTTTGAACAGATTTTGAGATTGTCTGATGTATGATTGTATTGTATTGTAACGACTCTCTGTTTTAGGGTTCTGTTCGGGGTTCATGTTGTTGTTATGTGTAATGTTCTCATGGTTGCCATATTGTTTATGTATGCCTCTGCTGACTTACGCTGCGTTTGTGGCGCTGGTCATGTGGGCGGGGAAACTGCCAAAGGGTAGAGAGAGGGCGGGATTCGAAAAAAGGAGGTAGGGAAGTAGGCAGCATAGAGACTGGCAGTTAGTACTGTTGTGTTTGAATGAAAAACCCAGTTCAACGGAACACCGTGTCGGCGTCATTACAGTATGATTACCACAGATGACCTGAGGTGCCTTTATTGATATGAATCATTTATAACCATCAGCGGTGGATGTGGCTCCCTGTGCTTGTTTGTCAGGCTTAGTGTCTTGCCTGCACACATTAACCAAAAAGTATACATTAATTTCTTTGTACACCAACATCAGATAATTTAATAGTTGCCAATTTTTTTGCCAAACTACAACCTATTCAAGTTCATATATCTTTGTCCTTACTACACATTGTTTAATCTCACAGTTCCAGGTTTTAAACAAAACATTATGTTAAGAATGTCTGCCCTGGCATTTTTTCTTGTCCACGTTTGAAATGACATTAACTAAGTAACCGAATAAGACATCCTTTCTGTATTCAACAGTTAGTAGGATTGTTTTGAATTTCCCAGTAAGGGAACTCAGCAAGCTGTTACCCCGATATCGTAAAACCCAGCACCCACCCGCTCCACCACCCTATCCATCAACCCAGCAACCAGTGATGTCTGAAGAAAAGGGATCAGCTCCTTCTGGTGTGTTCCCTTGGCCCATCAAGAGTAGGTCTCCACCCTGGGGCCTTTGGGCATGGCTCTGTGCCCTGACAGAGCAGTCTGGGGGAATGCACACCCCTGCTGAATGCTTTCTAATGGCTCAGAAGTGCCTTTAATGAGCTTGAAGCTGCAGCGCCCCGTATGGTGTAGATCACCTGGGAAAATCACAATCTGTGCACTTGATGACTGGACTTGGGTCTGAAACAGAAACACTGTCACACACACACAAAAGTAAAAGTAAAAGCACACATTGAACTGGCTTTTTGTGGCCTCAGCACACTATTGTCCCAGGAGTGAAAGGAGCCGAAGCACGTTCAGTCACGGTTTCTTTAGGGTGCTGTTAGCTGGAGGTCTGCTCTTGTTTTTGTTTGGGTAACTATGCCTAATTTTCTGTTCATTGTCTCCAGTCTTGCAAAAAGCACCAAAGCACCTTCTTCCACATGTTTTAAACGTCCAATGTTTTTTTGGGTTTTTTTTTTTCAACAATGACTTTCTTCTTAATTTCTTTCATAAAAGGAGGTGCATGGCTAATAGCTGTCTTTTCAACAGATTCTCCCACCTGAGCTATGGCTCTCTCCAGCTCCTCCAGACTTACCTTAGGCATCTTATTTGTTTCTCTGATCAATGCTGTCCAACCGATTTAGGTGGATGGACATGTCTTGGTAGATTTGCAGCTGTGTCATGCTATTTTTTTTAAGAATGATAGATTTAACAGTGCTCCATGAGTTGTTCCAAGATTGGGATGTGTTTTCTAACTAGATGCACTTTCTTCACTTAATGTGTCTCTTTATTTTCATTATTATTTCTATTGTAGATTCTCACCAAAGGCAACAAAACAGTGAATGAACACACATAAAATTATAGAGTAAACAATAAGCATGAAATAACATTTTCATATTTTAGATTATTCAAAATAGCCACCCCTTGGCTTTGATTACTGCTTTGCTCTCTTGGCATTCTCTCCATGAGCTGGTCACCTGAAATGGTTTTCCAAAGACTCTTGAAAGAACTTCCCAGAGGTTCATTGAGAGATGGCCAAAGGTTAGTATTTCAGTCATCACAGCGAAGGGCGGCTAAGGAATCTAAAATACTAAAAAAAACATATTTAAAGTTCTCTACCATTTTTTGTTTGCTACATGATTTCATATGTGTTTATTCACAGTTTTGATGCCTTCTAGTAAATGAGAAAGGCCATGGAGTGACGTCATGCCATGGCCTATGTATCTGTATATCTACAGACAGACAGACAGACAGACAAATAGACAGATAGATATATACATATATATAGATAGATAGATAGATAGATAGATAGATAGATAGATAGATAGATAGATAGATAGATAGATAGATAGATAGATAGATAGATAGATAGATAGATAGATAGATAGATAGATAGATAGATAGATAGATAGAGATAGATAGATCCTATTTCAGATGGATTGGGAAAGGAATTGGTGAACAACTGGATTCCATTCATTGAACTGAGCATATATAAATCCTGTGCTTTATTTATCCTTCTTTATAGGTTCCGATGCAGATGTGCTCTTGGTCCTGCTTCAAGCCTGAGTTTTACGGTTTCACTTCACAGGGCCTCAGTGGTCAGGTTAGTAGAGCATTGTGAGCCTTGGACCCTAAGTCAGCAGTTTAGGGCCCCTTACTGCCCTGCAAAGGGAGTGCCCCTGGACATAAGGGGAGGGAGAGGGTGGCCCCGTTTGACAGCTCAACACACAAGGTCTGCTGGTGACCAAGGGGCCATCTAGGGGGCCCTAACTATACTGCTTTGGATAGCACCACACCCTAGTTCCATCCCCCGGCCTTCAGGCTGTTGTTCCCTTGAAGAAGAGGGTGTGTTAGCTGAAGAAACCAGGCAAAAACCGGCATGGTAGGGGACAAAAGGCGATCCTTGTGGTGAGCACTGTTCTGCATGGTAGCGGTTGTATTCTTCTCCTCTTTTTTCTGCCTTTTCTATTCTTTGCTTTAGCTGCCTTTGTGGAAGCACGATGGAGGCTGGGGGAGGCAGATATGATGGATGGAACTAGGGGGCATGTATGAGTTGAGTGGGGAGGGAACCACAGGGTAGATCCGTATAGAGGGGCCCAGTGTCGTGCTGCCTGTCTGACAGGAACGTGCAAGGCGTGGGGTGGCTCTTGAGGCTCGGGTTAGGGGTATATCATTCTCTATACGTGTGGGTGTTTTTTTCTGAAACAAAAAGTGGTGGAAATCATTAAGGAAATGGTGAAGGCATCATTCAGAAGGCTGTGTGTTTCAGTGTTTTAAATGAAGAAGTTTTAAGAAAAGTTTCTGCAATATGAGACACTAATACAACACAATCAGGTTAGGTAAGCGAGGTATAACAAGTTAAATAAACCTAGCGATGCAGGACCAAGAAGTGGTGAGTTCTGCGAAGGCCTATTGTAATTCGGATTGTTGAATTAAAATTTTTTAACAGCTATGGCTTTCATTTTGTACGAGCTACCACACCCTGTTGGCGGTAAGATGCCTCGGAGCTTCCCCAAATCCATCACTGTTTACAACACTTTTTTACCTTAAAGGAATGACTCTCAAACTGTACTATACTTTTAACACTTTTAATCTAAATAAGCCCCGGGGACAATTGACTTAGCCCATTTTAAAGTTACCCATTTTCACACAATGCAACAGGAAACAACACTCTCCAATTATTTTTATCTCTGCCTTCCTCCCTCCCTGTTGAATGGAGTAAAGGGGATTCAGGTTTAGCCTAAACCGGCTCAGTTATGGTTGAGGTGCAAACACACCCTACATTTCTGCTACCTGTGCGACCCCTTCTCTATTCCAATGGTTATGATCAGTCTGACAGAGAGTTACCCCCAATCCTTGTGGTTTTTAGTATAACAATGGCCAACAGTGGGCTCTAGATGGACAAATGTTATTCAGTTTATCATTTCCCTTAGTACCCCTACACATAGCCTGTTCTAAAATGGCCAAACTGTAACACTCAGTAGTTTATTCTAACCCCAACAACCCTACACCATTCCAAACCCTTTGTGAAGTGCCTTGAGATAACATGTGTGAATTGGTGCTATATAAATAAAACTGAATTGAATTGAATTGAATTGAAGTGTAGTGTTTCACTTTGGAAGGTCCATATTTGACCCCCGTCACCTAATCAATATGAAACTGTCCCCAGTGACAGATAACAAGATGGTCCAAGTAAGTCTCCAGTATAAACTAAATGGCTGGAGGGTGCGGCATGGCGAAGTGTAAATTGGCTCTAAATTACACATGCATGATCCGATTTCTTCCAAAGTGAATATGGTCGATCTTTGTCAGCCCCCAAACAGCTCTACTGGATTACATTAGAATTTGGGTCAACGGCACCCCCTAGGAAACTTCAAATGCTCTATGTTTCTCATACATCTTCGGATCCACTTCAAATTTGGTATGCATTATCGTGGACCAATGCTGAACACGTTGGCACAGTCAAATATTGGCATTACTTTATCCCCACCCACTAACAACCAAATGACAGGTTTCTCAGCTGATTGACCTTCCTTGATAGTCTCCAGGAGTTTTCACTTTCACTAATAAGTCATACTAATTTTAGATAACACTTTAAAAGCACAACAGGAATTCTTCATTAATTCTTCGCCAAACAAACAGGAAGTGAGCCCAGATTCTGTCAGAAGGATCGGATTTTGGCATAATTTTAAATGCTTCTAGCCGAAACATATGAAAGCTCGCTCACAGTGCCAACTAGTGGCGACGTGTGGAATTGAGCACTGGGGCTTGTCTGTGTCGTGAAGGAGGCGATGCCAGGCTCCCGCGCTCACGAAACAGGCCGAAAGGGGGTTAACTGCGAGGGCCGCCCATGGCTGCTTGCTGCTTTAATATGTGGTTGTTACTTACCAGGCATGGACCAGTTAATGCTTTCAATGTAAAGTGAAGGTTAAAAATCGCGCTGTTGGAGCTTTGCATGGTGTAGCAATAGAGAGGGCCCCCCATTTACACGGGCTATGGCCGTGGATACAGCTGTCCGGATCCTTAAAACCTTTGCTGCATGTCTTTCTCCCTTCTCTCTTTGCCCTTTTGCTGTCTGGTAACTGTCAATAAAGGCCACAAGTGCCAAAAAATTGTACTGTTTAAAAATTGTGAAAGTTTTCTATTATAGTAATTGCATGGCTCAAAATTCTTTTAATTAGAGTTACATAGTGCCGCCCCGCTCCAACCTGTTGCTGTGTGCTGCTGGCCAGCTGATACATTAGAAAATGCAGCCCCCTTAAAAGAGAAGGTAATCATTCATAGGAGGCAGGCTCCTTGGTTTAATTTAGATCTGCGTACTTTGAAGCACAATGTTAGAAAATTGGAGAGAAAATGGCACTCTACACACCTAGAGGATTCCTACTTTATCTGGAAACATAGCCTACTGTTGTATAAAAAGACACTTCGCCAAGCCAGAACTGCTTATTTCTCATCATTAGTAGAAGAGAACAAGAATAATCCTAGGCTTCTCTTTAGTACAGTTGCTAAACTTACACAGAGTCATAGCTCTGTTGAGCCATCCATTCCCTTAGCTCTTAGCAGTCATGACTTTATGGGATTCTTCTTAAATAAAATTGATTCTATTAAAAATAAAATCTTTGACATACTCCCGAAGATGATTACTTCATCCTCAGCAAGTGAGACAACATTGGAAATAACTGCAGAACCTGATCTGTGTTTGGACTGTTTTGATCCTGTGGAGCTTCCTGAGTTATCAGAAATATTAGCTTCATCTAAACCTTCAACTTGTATGTTAGACCCAATCCCAACCAAATTATTTAAGGAAGTGTTCCCTCTGATTACCAGCCCCATT
This sequence comes from Crenichthys baileyi, assembly GCA_036173005.1. Lineage (NCBI taxonomy): Eukaryota > Metazoa > Chordata > Actinopteri > Cyprinodontiformes > Goodeidae > Crenichthys > Crenichthys baileyi. Next base: position 327,043 of record JAHHUM010000592.1, read on the forward strand.
TTAGATATGATTAATCTATCTTTAGTAAATGGATATGTACCACAGGCTTTTAAGGTAGCTGTAATTAAACCTTTACTTAAGAAACCTTCGCTTGATCGAGATGACTTGAAAAATTACAGACCTACATCCAATCTTCCATTCTTATCTAAAACTCTTGAGAAAATAGTTGCTAATCAAATGTGTGAGCATTTAAACAGCAATGACCTGTTTGAAGAGTTTCAGTCAGGCTTCAGAGCTCATCATAGCACTGAAACAGCTCTGCTGAAAGTCACTAATGATATTCTTCTAGCCTCAGATAATGGACTTGTGTCTGTACTTGTCCTCTTAGATCTCAGTGCTGCATTTGATACAGTCGACCATAATATTCTCTTAAAAAGGCTGTAATATGCTGTAGGGATCAGGGGAACAGCGCTAGGCTGGTTTAAATCTTATTTGTCTGACAGATTCCAGTTTGTTCATGTAAATGATAAATCATCTTTAAACTCCAGGGTTTTGGCCCAAGTACTGAACCCTGTGGTACTCCACTGAACCCTGTGGAGTACCACAGGGTTCAGTACTTGGGCCAATTCTCTTTGCTATATATATGCTTCCAATAGGTCAAATTATCAGGCAGCATAGGATAAATTTCACTGTTAAGCTTTACTTATCCATAAATCCTGATGAACCCAACCAGTTAGATAGACAACAAGCATGTCTTGAAGACATAAAAACTTGGATGACCTTAAATTTTTTGCTTCTAAATTCAGACAAGACAGAAGTTGTCGTCTTTGGACCGGAGTCTTTAAAAAAGAAACTGCTTAGTCAATCACTTAACCTGGATGGCATTAAAGTGACCTCCGGTAATAAAGTAAAAAACCTTGGTGTTACTTTTGACCAGGACATGTCATTTAAATCCCATATTAAACAGGTTTCTAGGATTTCCTTCTTTCACCTCCGGAACATTGCCAAAATTAGAAATATCCTATCCAGAAGTGACGCTGAAAAACTAGTCCATGCATTTGTTACTTCAAGGCTGGACTATTGTAATTCTTTACTATCAGGATGTCCACAAAATGCAGTTAAAAGCCTTCAGCTGATTCAAAATGCTGCAGCAAGAGTTCTGATGAAAATTAAAAAGAGCGATCATATTTTCCCTACTTTAGCTTCCCTTCATTGGCTCCCTGTTAAATCCAGAATAGAATTTAAAATTCTCCTTCTCACATATAAAGCCCTTAATGATCTAGCTCCATCATACATCAGAGATCTGATTGTTCCATACGTTCCTAACAGAGCACTTCGTTCTCAGACTGCAGGTTTACTGGTGGTTCCTAGAGTCCCTAGAAGTAGAATGGGAGGCAGATCCTTTAGTTATCAGGCTCCCCTCCCGTGGAACCAGCTCCCAGTTTTAGTCCGTGAGGCAAACACCCTGTCTACTTTTAAGGCTAGGCTTAAAACTTTCCTTTTTGATAAAGCTTATAGTTAAAATGGCTTAGTTTATCAGGGAGGGAGCCTTCCTCCCTCCCTGTTTTTTGGAGTAAGGGGGAGTCAGGTTTAGCCTAAACCGGCTCAGTTATGGTTGAGGTGCAAACACACCCTCCATTTCTGCTACCTGTATGACCCCTTCTCTTTCCCAATGGTTATAATCAGTCTGACAGAGAGAGGTATCCCAATCCTTGTGGTTTGACATTGTTGTAAATAAGCGCCGTTAAACTCAACAATCTGAACTGAAACTATCTGTGTAGTTATGCTGCTATAGGCTTAGGCTGCTGGAGGACATAATGACCACTTTCACCCTCTTCGCTACATTCTCACACTACTCTCCAATTTTGCATTATTTGCTGTTATTTCAGCTTTTACCTTTGTTCTCTCTTTTCCCTTAATAGAAGCTACACCTGGCCTGGCTCTGTGGCTACCTGTGACCCCTTTCTGGAGAGGGGAATCGTCCGAACTTCTGCTGGCAAAAACTTAATACTCACCCTCTACTGATGATCCACATGGCCCTGTCTTTCAGTGTTTAACCCTTTCTCTCTCCTAGACATGGCAATTGACTGAGCTTTTACTGTAACTAATTATATGTGCTCTCTTTCAGACTCTTACCTTGAAAACTGGCTCAGAGTTGATCTGTTCTTTCTTTCTAGGTGAAACGACTAAAGGAGCTACGTCCATTAACATTTACTTTTCCTTCCCACAGAAAGTACTCCTGGATCATTGCTTCTGTATTCTTTTTGTGTCTCTGCTCTGTTCTCTCTAACCCCCAGTCAGTTGTGGCAGATGGCCGCTCACACTGAGCCTGGTTCTGCTGGAGGTTTCTTCCTGTTAAAGTGGAGTTTTTAAAAAGGAGTTTTTCCTCTCCACTGTCGCTACATGCATGCTCAGTATGAGGGATTGCTGCAAAGTCAACGCCAGTGACTGTCCACTGTCTCTACATGCTCATCCGGGAGGAGTGAATGCTGCAAGACACTGACTGGATGCAATCGGCTGGGTTTCCTTAGACAGAAAAACTTTTTATCCAATTTGAATAAATAACTAACTCTGACTGCACTGTTCAATGATTAGGATTAATTGTAATGTATGTACCTGACTGTTGTGAAGTGCCTTGAGACAACATGTGTTGTGAATTGGCGCTATATAAATAAAACTGAATTGAATTGAATTGAACTAAAATAAGGTTACTACAGGGCTATGATAAAGTGTTCGGGTCCTTTCAGATTTCTTTCACTTTATAGTTTTTGCTTTTTTGTCAATGTTTTAGATCATCATCAAGTTTTGTTATTAGAAGAAATACCTGGAATACACCTATAAACCCACCCCCATTCACTTAAATGGTACCCGTTTTAAAGCAAACAGTTTGAAAACAGTATTTTGCATTTACTCTAGTTAACTTTATCTGATGTGCAACAAAAAATAAAAATTTAAGGAATCTACTTCAGTTTACTTTACACAGCCCTGAATCTGACATTCACTTCAGGTAAAAGAGGTCCAACATGTAAAAAAGAATAACCATGGTGGTTCAGGAGACCTGAGGGGAATAGTTATTAGTTTCTGCTTTTTGGTGGTTGCTTGTTACAACATCCTCATGCTTCGTTAGCACAAAAAACTTGGTAAATAATTACAGCCTTAGGCAGGCATTTAGATTTTGTCATCATGTGTCATAAAAAAAGAAATAGCATTTTGAGAGTTCAGCTGTCAAGAAAAATCTTTCACAAGCTGTTTTCTTTTTGAGCTAAAAATAATCAGCAAATGTAGTAGTTCGCATAGTTCCACTATATATAGACATAGATCTGTGCAGGTCTAACAGTTACATCCAAATATGTTGCATGAAAGATGTTTTATCATAGAAGGGGTACTTGTATGTTGCACTGCCTGCTACCCTTTTAATGAGACTATATGTTTACAAAAGAAGTGGGTGCTGCTGTATGTTGAGCCCAGTTCTCTAGGGGTGGAAAGACAGATGAGGGTGTGCTGTTAAGATGAAGTCACAATATTTCATCATGGACAGTATAGGACCAGAGCTGGATAAATTCTATAAAATATTTATCATATAACTATTTTGTTCCCAAGAATATTCAATGCCACACATGTAGCAGATTATGTTGTCATCAATTCTGAAAGATAACTATGGTCTCCCTCAGATTTGTCTTTTGAGGTGTTTATTTGATCACAAATATAAAGATTAGTTTTTTGCTTTTTTCATAATATACCCGAGGGACTCAACTTCTACACAGGCCTCTTTACTGCTTCTTGGACTCTGGAATGTCATCTCAGGAAATCCATGAAAGCCTTTTTCTCCATGTCTCTTCCTTCCTCCACTGTCCACCTTGCAATGTGGAATGTCCTAATCCATAGAGAAACAGAAAAAAGGTCATGTAACCCTAGGAACACCTTTCATCAATTTGCATTAAAAAGCCCACTTCTCTTCTTTTTTACATGGTTCGATTTTGGAATGTCTTAGTCAGCAGCAAAATCAATGTTGTCTACTCCTTTATTTTGCAATCAACTTTTTAAAACCTTGTTTAGTTTTCTTTAGCTTATTGTTAAGGTCACTGAAACATACTCCAGGTCCAGCTGTGAATGTAGAAACCTCAGCCCATTAATACTGTAGTCTATTAGATTATCTGGAACCTTTTGTTGACCCATACAGACCACCTGCGGCATGACAAAACTCTCCAACGTCAGTCTTTCACTTTTGTTTCTCCAAGAAAGATACCTAACCTCCTCCTGCTCCATCAAAGATAGGAGAAGAAACAAAGAAAAAATCAGGTCAGACGTCAATCTTCGTCCCATCAGATACCAATCATGGCCTGGCAACCTGCTGGCATCCCTATGGAGGACTGGAGATCAGTGTCTAGTAGCATACTGTTTGTCCAAAGCAGGCAGGCTGGTGGCTGTCACCCAGTACCCAGAGAGAGACATCCTCTTAAGGCTGGAACAAAGGTGGCTGGTCCTTGGGGATTACCCATTAGCATTCTAGTTTGTGTGTTTAACACTGGCCTGAATGGAGAGGACAAGAGCCAACACCCTTGCCTATTCTTAGGCAGGGAAGTGTTACTGTTACAGCTGCTAATGCCGCTCTGACTTATGCATATATACGCATAAATACATGTATATAAGGAAATTATAGTTCCATTGGTAAGCTGACTTGACCATTTTGCTGGAATGTTATAGAGGCAAACTAATTTAAAGATACAAGTCAGATTTTTCTGTAAAATCACTTAACCTGCCTTTAGATATAGTTGGACACCTATAGAACATGGTTAGGGGTTCTGTTTGGTTGGTTATGTTATGTAAATTGTCATTTATTCAAGATAAGAACAACCCCTACAATCTTCTGATTGTTTAAACATTATTTACATATATATATTATATATATATATATATATATATATATATACCATATATATATATATATATATATATATATATATATATATATATAACCAGATATAAATATATATCTGTTTATATATATAGATATATATATATCAGGGTAGTTTTGATAGGGGTAGTAAACTGAAAGATATATATATATATATATATATATAAATATTTGTATATATCACATTTGCTTTTTTGTCTTATTCACATGTTTTTTATCAAGTTCCACGTTCAAAGGATTTCATGTTCTGTATGGCTGCAGGTAAGTATTTGCGTTACATGTGGGAACACTGCATGGATTTTCAGGAACAATAAAACACATTTTTGTAGATGGAAAAGGCCAGATTTTATTTTCAAAGCTTGAGCAAACATGATCTAAAACCATAGTCTGGTTGATTGTTCATTAAAGATAATTTTCAAGACCTATTGATGTTTCCTGCAGAACTACAGCATCTCCTGCTACTTCTGTTGAAGATAATCTCAAGGCAGAAAACTTATAATGAGCCAAGTCCTTCCAGTTAGCATCACATGCATTGCCATCATTTCAATTAACAGCAGAGGGACGAAGGAAGAATAAGACAAGTTGTGTGCGTAAGCTACAGTAGTACGAGTTCCGAGGCAAGCAGTACCATGGGATTGACAAATCAAATAACTACACACAAGCAAATCAGACGGAAAATGTAAACAGAATTTCAAAAACATTTGTAGGGATAAAGTTCTGAAGAAGATTAATGCTGGCGTTACCAATTGCTTAATATTCGGAGTTAAACTCTGGCTCAGACATGCAAAGTTTAACCCCTGGAACTAAAATGCTTCAGAATCTATGTTGAAATCCATTAAAAGTCGCTCATCAGGTATATCATTGCCATCTGAGCATCTCCATTCTTGTGCTTCTTGTGATGTCATCAACCCAAATATACACACAAATAAATTACCTGCTTTTATCTTTAGTCCACTTTTTATTGCTGTGGAAATCCATACTTCATTACTCAGCTGTGCTATATTGTCAGTGGAAAAAAAATCTGAGTGTACTTTTTATGTTTACTTACAATTATAATAGCTTGCAGAGAAATTAGAATGACACACTTATTTGTAGAAATGAAAACAATCCTAAATTCACAAATAAACAGGGTAAAAGGTTAATGTGTCATTGTTGTATTTCTGCTCAAAAGTTAGATAAAGAATTTGAAATTGGAGGAAATTATTGCTTCTAATAACAAGAGTGTGTTTCTAAAAGTTGATGTTAGTTATCCATGCCTGTGGTAACCATAGTTGTATTTTCATTTATGTGTTAGCCTAATGATGTGAAAAGCCTGCATGAAATCTGAAATTTCATTTGTGTTTTTGTGAGTATGTGTAACTGTGATTGTGTGAAACGTCCGTCTCTTCCTGCCGCTGCTGTGTGTGATTATGTGCTCAGCCCTGCTGGCTGGTGGCTGATAATAACACAAGAGGCTGTGTATTTCGTGAATCTCTTAGTTGAGGAGATTCCCACCGTGCTCAGCGTGTCTGGGCTCTGTGTGTTTTTGGGGTTGCACGCGTGACTCCGCCAGCTGTTCTATTCTCTAGTTGGCCCCCTCAACCCTACCCGGCCCTCGTCCCTTGCCGACCCCCTCCTTTCCTTGGAGGCCTGCTCTTCATCTGATAAGGGCTGCACTGGCCAAACCCTCAGCAGAGCTCCTCAGAGCCGCTCAGTGCTGCTCCATGCTAACAATACGCCCTCCTTCCCTTCCATCCTCACACCATTTACATGTGAAAACCCTGGGTCTTATCTCCAGCTCACTGGAGCAATAGCACAACAGCCGAGTGAGAGTGTGTGTTTGTATATATGTGTGAGGGATCTTGAACGAGCTGAGTGAGTGAAAGCTAAGTAAAAGGAGGACAATCCTATTCCCAAAACTACATATACTTTCAGCCCTTACTGAGTTTAATTATTTTTCCTTAAGAGAAAACCCATGAAAAAAATAAATACACAGTCACTTCAAGATTATCATTCAAAAGAATTAAAGAATTAAAGACTTCAAAGCTTTTTTGTGAGTGGGATATTAGCCAGCTTTATCACACTTGCACCATATCCGAAAGCTAAAGGCTGTGATAATGGAAAACAAAAGACTCCCAAGAGAGGAAAGCTCGTCTCCCTGCAGCACCTTTTTGGAATCTGGCTATGGAGGCTGTCAACAGCAGTCCATATAAATGTTGTTGTTTTATACAGTGGCTGCCAAAAGTGTCAAGAGCCATAATTATCATTTCAAACCTTTTCAGCATATATTTGGACATTTATCCTGCACAATTTGCTGAAAACAAACTATTCTGTCAGAAGGTAAAAAAAAAAAGTTGTGATAACAAAAGTGTGCCAACTCTTAAAGTAATACTTTGTTGAAACACATTATGATTCAGCATTTAGTCTTTGAAGGGAATCGGTTAGCATCAAGCCTCTCGACATTATAATATCTCTTCTCCAGGTCTGTAGGATTGTGAGGTCAACAAAATATCTACTGAATTTAGTTCTGGACCCTGGCCATTAGTTCTAAAAGTTTCTTCTCAGTTTTAAGTTCTTAAAGTCTTAAGTTTCATCTCATGAAGGCATTTGTTTGTTTCAGTCAGTGTGATGCTGACAAATAAAATGCCTTTTCATCTTCAGCTTTCTAGAAGTGACCTAAAGGTTTGGGGTCAAGACTACTGGTATCTGGAAATATTCATAACCCTATCCACCACAGCAACAACCTCAGTTACGTCTGATAATGCAGCATCATGATACCACCAACTTGGTTTACTGTGTTCTTGTGGTGATCCACAGTTTTGCTTTTATGCTGATCTTACCTTTGAAATTATGGTCAGTAGTTTAGGTTTGGTTTTATCAGACCATCAAGTCCAAATGGTGTCTGCTCTGGAGTCCTGAAGACCTGTGTGGATCAGCTATATGGAATTCTGCAACACCTCTTCTACTTTAGCCTGACCCAGGTTCCAGTTTACTGGAAGACATCCTAATCTGCCTTCTTCTAGTACTTAAGAAAATTCATGCATCAATCCTCATAGACTGTAGACTTGTGCCTCTGACATATAACATCATGAAAGTCCTGGAGAGACTCGATATTCGGCCATCAGCAAGCAAACAAGCACCTTTCAGGACCCGCTGCAGTTTCCTTATGGCCATGGGGTTGAAGTTGAAGACACTGTCACACACCTGTTCAGCAAACCCACAGTCATCTGCATAGAACATATTCGTTGATCAATGACTACTTGACAAAAAGACCACAATGTGTGGGACTAAAAGTTATGTATCTGATCAGATGGTCAGCAGCACTGAAGTAGCATTGGTGACTGTACTCTCAACATATATTTGCTAATCAAATGTGTGAGCATTTACACAGCAATGACCTGTTTGAAGAGTTTCAGTCAGGCTTCCGAGCTCATCATAGCACTGAAACAGCTCTGCTCAGATAATGGACTTGTGTCTGTACTGGTTCTGTTAGATCTCAGTGCTGCATTTGATACAGTCGATCACAATATTCTCTTAGAAAGGCTGGAATATGCTGTAGGGATCAGGGGAAAAGCACTAGGCTGGTTTAAATCTTATTTGTCTGACAGATTCCAGTTTGTTCATGTAAATGATAAATCATCTTTAAACTCCAGGTTTAATTGTGGAGTACCACAGGGTTCAGTACTTGCGCCAATTCTCTTTACTATATATATGCTTCCAATTGGTAAAATTATCAGGCTGCATAGAATAAATTTTCACTGTTTTGCTGATGATACTCAGGTTTACTTCTCCATAAATCCTGATGAGCCCAACCAGTTAGACAGACTACAAGCATGTCTTGAAGATATAAAAACTTGGATGACCTTAAATTTTCTGCTTCTAAATTCAGACAAGACAGAAGTTGTCGTCTTTGGACCGGAGTCTTTAAAAAAGAAACTGCTTAGTCAATCACTTAACCTGGATGGCATTAAATTGACCTCCGGTAATAAAGTAAAAAACCTTGGTGTTATTTTTGACCAGGACATGTCATTTAAATCCCATATTAAACAGGGTTCTAGGGTTTCCTTCTTTCATCTCCGGAGCATTGCCAAAATTAGAAATATCCTGTCCAGAAGTGACGCTGAAAAACTAGTCCATGCATTTGTTACTTCAAGGCTGGACTATTGTAATTCTTTACTATCAGGATGTCCACAAAATGCAGTTAAAAGCCTTCAGCTGATTCAAAATGCTGCAGCAAGAGTTCTGATGAAAATTAAAAAGAGCGATCATATTTTCCCTACTTTAGCTTCCCTTCATTGGCTCCCTGTTAAATCCAGAATAGAATTTAAAATTCTCCTTCTCACATATAAAGCCCTTAATGATCTAGCTCCATCATACATCAGAGATCTGATTGTTCCATACGTTCCTAACAGAGCACTTCGTTCTCAGACTGCAGGTTTACTGGTGGTTCCTAGAGTCCCTAGAAGTAGAATGGGAGGCAGATCCTTTAGTTATCAGGCTCCTCTCCTGTGGAACCAGCTCCCGGTTTTGGTCCGTGAGGCGGACACCCTGTCTACTTTTAAGGCTAGGCTTAAAACTTTCCTTTTTGATAAAGCTTATAGTTAGAGTGGCTTAGTTTATCAGGGAGGGAGCCTTCCTCCCTCCCTGTTGGATGGAGTAAGGGGGAGTCAGGTTTAGCCTAAACCGGCTCAGTTATGGTTGAGGTGCAAACACACCCTCCATTTCTGCTACCTGTATGACCCCCTCTCTTTTCCAATAGTTATAATCAATCTGAAAGAGAGAGGTATCCCAATCGTTGTGGTTTTTAGTATAACAATGGCCATCAGTGGGCTCTAGATGGACAAACTGTCTACTTTTGCGGCTGGGTTTGAAACTTTCCTTTTTGATAAAGCTTATAGTTAGAGTGGCTTAGGTTATCCTAAGCTATCTCTGTAGTTATGCTGCTATAGGCTTAGGCTGCTGGAGGACATAATGACCACTTTCACCCTCTTCGCTACATTCTCACACTGCTCTTCAATTTTGCATTATTTGCTGTTATTTCAGCTTTTAACTTTGTTCTCTCTCTTTTCTCTTCCCAGAAGCTACACCTGGCCTGACTCTGTGTCTACCTGTGACACCTTTCTGGAGAGGGGAATCCTCCAAGCTTCTGCTGGCAACAACTTAATGCTCACCCTCTACCGATGATCCACATTGCCCTGTCTTTCAGTGTTTAACCCTTTCTCTCCCCTAGACATGGCGATTGACTGAGCTTTTGCTGTGACTAACTCTATGTGCTCTCTTTCTGACTCTAACCTTGAAAACTGGCTCAGAGTTTATCTGTTCTTTCTTTCTAGGTGAAACGACTAAAGGAGCTACATCCATTAACATTTACTTTTCCTTCCCATAGAAAGGACTCCTGGATCAGTGCTTCTTTGTTCTCTTTTTGTCTCTGCTCTGTTCTCTCTAACCCCCAGTCGGTCGTGGCAGATGGCCGCTCACACTGAGCCTGGTTCTGCTGGAGATTTCTTCCTGTTAAAAGGGAGTTTTTCCTCTCCACTGTCGCTACATGCATGCTTAGTATGAGGGATTGCTGCAAAGTCAACGCCAGTGACTGTCCACTGTCGCTACATCCTCATCCGGGAGGAGTGACTGCTACAAATCTCTGACTCAATGCAATCTGTTGGGTTTCCTTAGATAGAAAACTTTTTATCCAATTTGAATAAATAACTGAATCTGACTGCACTGTTCAATGGTTAGGATTAATTGGAATGTATGTACCTGACTTTTGTGAAGTGCCTTGAGATGACATGTGTTGCGAATTGGCGCTATATAAATAAACTGAAATGAATTGAATATATATATATATATATATATATATATATATATATATACACTGCTCAAAAAAATAAAGGGAACACTCAAATAACACATCCTAGATCTGAATGAATGAAATATTCTCATTGAATACTTTGTTCTGTACAAAGTTGAATGTGCTGACAACAAAATCACACAAAAATCATCAATGGAAATCAAATGTATTAACCAATGGAGGCCTGGATTTGGAGTCACACACAAAATTGAAGTGGACAAACACCCTACAGGCTGATCCAACTTTGATGTAATGTCCTTAAAACAAGTCAAAATGAGGCTCAGTATTGTGTGTGGCCTCCACGTGCCTGTATGACCTCCCTAAAATGCCTGGACATGCTCCTGATGAGATGGCGGATGGTCTCCTGAGGGATCTCCTCCCAGACCTGGACTAAAGCATCCGTCAGCTCCTGGACAGTCTGTGGTGCAATGTGACGTTGGTGGATGGAGCGAGACATGATGTCCCAGATGTGCTCAATCGGATTCAGGTCTGGGGAACGGGCAGACCAGTCCATAGCTTCAATGTCTTCATCTAGGAGGAACTGCTGACACACTCCAGCCACATGAGGTCTAGCATTTTCCTGTATTAGGAGGAACCTAGGGCCAACCGCACCAACATATGGTCTCACAAGGGGTCTGAGGATCTCATCTCGGTACCTAATGGCAGTCAGGCTACCTCTGGTGAGCACACGGAGGGCCGCACAAAGAAATGCCACCCCACACCATTACCGACCCACTGCCAAATCGGTCATGCTGAAGGATGCTGCAGGCAGCAGCTTGCTCTACACAGTGTCTCCAGACTCTGTCACGTCTGTCACATGTGCTCAATGTGAACCTGCTTTCATCTGTGAAGAGCACAGGGCGCCAGTGGCGAATTTGTCAATCCTGGTGTTCTCTGGCAAATGCCAAGCGTCCTGCACGGTGTTGGGCTGTGAGCACAACCCCCATTTGTGGACGTCGGGCCCTCATACCATCCTCATGGAGTCGGTTTCTAACCGTTTGTGCAGACACATGCACATTTGTGGCCCGCTGGAGGTCATTTTGCAGGGCTCTGGCAGTGCTCCTCCTGTTCCTCTTTGCAGAAAGGCGGAGGTAGCGGTCCTGCTGCTGGGTTGTTGCCCTCCTACAGCGTCCTCCACGTCTCCTGGTGTACCTGCCTGCCTCCTGGTAGCGCCTCCAGGCTCTGGACACTACGCTGACAGACACAGCAAACCTTCTTGCCACAGCTCGCATTGATATCCCATCCTGGATGAGCTCCCCTACCTGAGCCACTTGCGTGGATTGTAGAGTCCGTCTCATGCTACCACGAGTGTGAAAGCACCACCAACATTCAAAAGTGACCAAAACATCAGCCAGAAAGCATAGGTACTGAGAAGTGGTCTGTGGTCCCCACCTGCAGAACCACTCCTATATTGAGTGTGTCTTGCTAATCGCCAAAGATTTCCCCCTGTTGTCTATTCCATTTGCACAACAGCATTTGAAATTGATTGTCAATCAGTGTTGCTTCCTAAGTGGACAGTTTGATTTCTTGGAGTTATATTGTGTTGTTTAAATGTTCCCTTTATTTTTTGAGCAGTGTGTGTGTGTATTTATATATATATATATATATATATATATATATATATATATATATTATATATATATATATATATATATATATATTTTATATATATATATATATTTTATATATATATATATATATATATATGTCTTTGTGGAGAGTGTCATCTCTTCTGCCATCATCTGGAGCCTCTGGAGATGGTTGTGCAAAGAAGGATGCTTGTTAGAATGAATGAATGAATGAATGAATGACATAATGGACAACCCTGAGTGTCCTCTTCATAAGACTGTAATACAACAACAGAGTGTTTTTCATCAGAGGCTTCTTCAGATCTGCTGTATCACAGACTGATAAAGGAGATCCTTCCTGCCCATCACCTTCTACAATGACTCTGAGAAACTAGGATAATTTGAATTACTACAACACTTATTTTCCTTTTGACATTAATTAAGACTTTTTGACTTGAATTAAAGTAAATTTAATAATCTTCTGTCTTTCAACCCTATTCTTTACTCTGGACAGATAGAGCATACAGGAGACTGTTATCAAAAGTAGTACACACTGTGGTACCAGACATCCCTGCAGCGTCTTTTTTTAGTAATACCACTGTTGTTCGTTAGTTTCCCTAAGTAAGACATACTTATTATTGTGTGTACCTAATGCTGGAGATTTTTTGTACCGTTCTCCTGATTGATACCTTTGTACAATGAGATCATTTTGATCCTTTGTAAACTTTCTGAAAACTGTGGCTTTATTGTTGTTTCCTTTTCTCTAACACATCTTTGTTTTTCAATTGAATAATACAGATATATGTCATGTTAAGGGTCGAATCGGTTCTGAAATAATTTATCTTAATAAATGTCCCCTTTTTTGTTTAGGTATATCATTGCTTCTGTTTTACATTAGTGTTCTTTGCGCTAATGCAACGTACCAAAATTTTCAAAAAGCAAGACAGACCAATATACGTTGTAGTGTAACACAATTCCCATCCGTCAGTACACCAGCTGCCATGCATAAAAAGTGCAGGACAGGCAGAGCAAGAAGTGTGCAGGCTTTTAATTAAAGTCTGTGTAGCTAAGGGCTCAGGCTAAGCAAACATGGGCCTCCAGCATTAGAGTTTAAGATGAGGTAAAGGAGAGTGGGGTGTCTCAAGAAAACTGGTTATATTTAGAAAATGAAGGGGGCCGAAGGCGATGAAAATGAGTTATGTGTTTGGCTGAAGGGGAACAAGGATGTGCCGGCTGGAATAAAGGGTGATGTGCAGATAAAGTATTGGGAAGCTCAGCCGAAGGGAATAGGCAAGGAAGTCAAAGATGGTATCATGTTATCTGATGAGTCATAATGTGATGCGGATATTAGGGTGGGAATGACAAAATGAGATGGAGGGTTATAGGGGGTCATTACAATGCAAATGGGAGGTGGCTGCTAACATAATGTTTGATTCTAAACTGGATTTCAGACACATAGATGTGTACCATCGATCTTAAATTTATGAGGAGATATATTTGAAGTCTCATGATAAAAAACAGTTTAATGGATACTGTTACTTTAAGAGGCAAACAATGAATAAAAAATGCTTAAAAGCACGTGTTGTACATAGAAAAACAAAGCAATGTCACAGAGCAGACATCCTTTGACGGTTTTTGCTTTGTCCTTAACAATGATATAGTGACATCTATTGGTCAAACTGTAGAACTGCATGTTCTTGCTCCAGCCATCAAAACCAGTCTGATTTAAAAATATTTTTGTTCAAATGTTATTTAGTAGCCCTGCGATGGACTGGCGATCTGTCCAGTGTGTACCCCGCCTCCCGCCCAAAGACTGCTGGAGATAGGCACCAGCTCTCCTGCGACCCTGTACGGAAGAAGAAATAGAAATAGAAAAATGGATGGATGTTATTTAGTTTGACCAGATATGTTAAGCACTGTGGTGAATGTCAATTGTGGTATCACTGTTTTTTTTTCAACTGACCGTCAGAAAAACGTCTTGCTTTTTAGTCTACAAATATTATTTAACACCCATCAATCTATTCCATACCTGATTAATCCTCACACCCTACAAAAAATATTTGGGAGGACATTAGATATAAGACCAATACTTCTTACATTACTTACTACTGATATGGGTGGTATTATGAATCAATGTATTAACTTAGAAAACATTAAGAACTGGACTTTTAGTTGAAAGGATTTCTTCATGTTAGAAACAGTGATGGTACCAGTGAAGACAGAGTCTGTTGTGATAGACTGCACCCATAAAACTTGTTTGTGCAAACTACTGATGGGAGCTTTGAAACTGCATTTTGTTTATCAGGTGTATCTGGATTTGAGCTTCTATGTGTTAAATGCATTTGGAGCAAGATGATTCTGTGAAATGTACATGCTGTTGTCCTGTTTCTGATGTGTTGGTTGTGCAGATGTTTTGTAATTTCATTTGATTATTAATAAAATAGGAACTGACAAAAAATATCTCAGTATTTAGAATCTAACAAATGTATTTGAGAAATTAAATTACTTAATTTAATTTTTAAAGTTAGTCAGAATTTAATGATTGGTTAACTAAATGTATTTTAAAAATTTGTTGAAATTTAACTATTAAAACATCTGAACTGTCTGTTAAACCTGCATAATTTCTACCCATACATATTTCCTAAAATGTACCCATATAACATACACTGCTCAAAAAAAATTAAGCAACACTTTGAAAATACAGACCTTAATTTGGGAAAAAAAAAATCATTCTATATAACCATACTGATACTGTAATGTGTTAGGAACAAAATTATCAACCCACAGAGGGCTTAATTCAAAGTAACCAAGAAATTCAAACAGAAAAAATGAGACAGGCTTGTCCCATTTGCTGAAATGTCATTGCTGCAACTCAAAATAGTACTCAGTAGTTTGAATGGCTCCCATGTGCTTGTACAGTATACATGCCTGACAACATCAGTGCATGCTGCTTATCAGATGACGGATGGTGTGCTCAGTATCTCCTCCCAGATCCTGACTATGACATCACTGACCTCCTGGACAGTCTGAGGTGCAACTTAGTGGCATTGGATGGACCTAAACATGATGTTCCAGAGATGTTCTATTGGATTGAGGTCAGGGGAGCATGGGGGCCAGTCAAGGGTATTAATTCCTTCATCCTCCAGGAACTGCCTGCATTCTCTTGCCACATAAGTCAGGGCATTATCATGCACCAGGAGGAACCTAGGACCCACTGCACCAGCGAAGGTCTAACAATGGATTCTAAGGATTTAATCTTGATCCGTAATGGCAGTCAGTTTATCCTTGTTTACCTGCCAATTTCAGTGCTCTCTGGCAAATGCCAGACGAGCTCCATGGTGCCGGGTAGTGAGCACAGGGCCTACTAGAGGACGTCGGGCCCTCAGGCCACCCTCATGAAGTCAGTTTCTAATAATTAGATCAGGGACATGGGGACATCAGGGTCATGTCAGTGGCCCACTAGAGGTCACTTTGTAGGGCTCTGGCAGTACTCGTTCTCATTTATTACACACAGTGTGATATACTGTACTTCAATCTGAAAAGACTCACAAGGAAAAGGATGGCAAGTAGAAAAGTTTTAATGATACATGATTACATGGTTATTTCTTTGGTGCTCGGACCTGGGAGGAAGACATGAATGCTGAGAATATCATGAGCTAAGATGTACATTTTTAAGGTTTAGATTTAGAGATGTCTTTCCCCTGATCCGACACTGGTGGTGGATTTGGAGCGAGGATGCCAGGAGGAGATGGGAAGGAAGATGGTGGAGGTGGGGTGGAGGAGGGATGAGCTCAGCTGACAAGCGAGGATGTACATGGCTGAAGGTCTTTAAAAGCGTGGCGTCGGAAGGTGATTGGATGAAGAGTCATGCGGACAGGATGCTGATTGGATGGCAGGGAGACACACAGAGGAGTCATTGGAGGGAGCGGGCGGTGAAGGTGAGTCTTTCATTCTGAATTTTCTTCAAAACTCCATTTCAGTATATTTACATTTGTTGAAATGGCTAAGAATTTTTACCAGATGTGTTTGAAATAAATTCTTGTGGGTATTATAATGAACATTCACAAAAGCAAAACAAAAAAATCCACCTGAAATCATGTTAATGTGTGAAATTAGTGTCATCATGTCATGTTTCTAGCAAGTCTGTATGTATTAATAGAGCTTTAACCACACATGATAATTTAGTTTTATGAGTATCTGGTTCTAAGATATTGGTCAGGGGAATAGCCTGACCAACAACCATTAAGACATATTTTGACAGTAGGAAAAAAGAATACAAGTTCTTCATGAAATTCAAACTCACCATTTGAATTGGACATTTGTTTTACTTCAAATGTACATATTACATAGAACAGATGATGGAAAGCGTCACAAATCTGGGATTTTTGTGAATAGCTAAAACTATGACAACAAATCATAAAGAAAGAAAAACTTGATCACAACAAAATCTCAAACCAAGATATAAACACTGGTGGGAGTTCGACCTGAGAAACATTTCCAGTTTTACAGCAAATATTACAAATTCAGTTTTACCCAGTTGAACATTTGTACTTGTTAACATGACAAAATTAAAAATGCATAATTGTTTCTTTGGTTGGCAATGTTTTAGGAGGGGATTTGTGATATCTTTGGTTTTATTTACTTATGTACCAGCATTAATGACATTCTCTACAAGGAAGCAAAGGTACAAGTGAGACCTACATGATCTTGCAACACATTCATTTTTTACTTCACATTCTAAGTAGTGTTCTACTTTGAACAGCCTTATTTGCTTGCTTATCTTTTATGCACAATTTAAACAAACCAGATTCATCACGTGTGTTTCAGTCTAATGGCTCATTTAACTTACACCCAGCTGTTGTTATATACATGGTTTCTGAGTATGAAAAGAAACAAAAATAAACAGGGTTGTGTGTAAATGTATTGTCTTTGTCTAGTATCTGACAGCTGTTTGTACTATTATTTGCACCATCCTTGCACTGCAAAAAACTTTGTATTTGTGTTTTAATGTTTTTACCACATGGTTCCTACAACATTCCATATTAAAATTCTATACTTTTCCAGACACAGATTTTATGTTGTTTCCAATAGTTTGACATTTGGAGATCTGAATACAAAACAGTAACTTTTCAGAATATTAGTGCTGTGGTCGGGTTTTATTACATGTTTGTTCCACAAATCAAGCTAAAAGCATGTGTGGTAAGTGTGGTAAAGGGATGTTTGTTTGGCACCTGAACTGACTTCAGTAGTTCTATTTCCAAATGGTTCATGCTTAGACATAGTCTGTGATCTTTGATATGTATATTCTGTCCATAAAAGTATTTAACGACTGCTGTGTTAATGCTTTGTTTGACATCTGAACCAAATTAGATCATGTTCAGTTAAGAACCACAGATCAACTTTAAAAACTGATTGAAAAGTGGTCTAGAGACCAAAGAAGTAGTAAAATGGCCTTTTTTGGTTTTTATATTTGAATGAGCAAGCTTCTATTTGTGGCTATTAAGCCAGAAACCAAGAAAAAATAAATACTAATGGGTAAAATGTTGAACTCAAGCTAGCTGGGATCTGATGAAACAATTTTATTTGAATCTAAATCAATGGAAAAAAATACAGATTTAAAAATTCATCTGTTTATCTTTTAGAAAATTGAATAAGCAATAACATATTTTGTCAAACCCAATTTCCATCTTTACATTCTTATCTAGCTCTGGGAAATAATGCAGAATTTCACAATCTTTCAGATGTTTCGAAACTGCCTATAAACCCTGTTGGTCACCTTCTGAAAAAAAGGTGAAACTTTCAAACATCTCTGCTTTTTCTGCTTAGAGGAATGATTAAAAAAAATCATGTACAAATATTGATCTGATATTTAACCAAATCACAAGATGAAACACCAGGGAAAACACTGAATGAATAAAAAAAGCCTAAAGTGATCTGTTTAAAGGTTTATCAAACAAGTGACTACATATTAGTTTCCGTCTCAGAACATAGTCTCTTATAATGGTTCATTTGATGAACTGATAAAATAAAATATCTAAAATATTTCCTTTTCTAAAATCTGAGAATTTAACAATTTATGCAAAAAATATGATCTTTTAAATCAGTAGAGTATTTTAAAATACTGCAAAACGTACACTAAGCTAATCAGAAGTGTACCACAACAAAGAGGAGCGGTTGATGACGATTAACTTCTTTGGAGCCTTCAGTATATTTGCTAGTAAGTATAATACAAACCATGTTTTCAAGAAGGGAACTGACAAAGAGTACAATACACTAAAGTGTAATGAATCTATCATGCCAGCAGAGGGAGCCAGCACACAGGGTCAGTCTACAGGAGCTATCCTGGAGCATCAGGAGGCTGATGTGAAGATGGCCAGTTGGGGACTCTGCTAAACTCCTCTGAATCTCTTGCAAAACGTCTTTATATGTGACTGGCCTTTAGTCTTAGACAGCTCTATAGCTGGATCAGTGACTCCAGCTGTTTGTCTGTCCTAGGTCCTACCAGTCTAAATGACAGGGGCTACAGCTGGTCTGACTCCTCTCTAGGGCTGGAACCCGTCTGTGAGTCCAGGAGTGCCATTCTGGGTGCTGGGGATGCAGAGTCAGGTGCTGTGGGATGGCTCACACCATCCTGCAGATCGTCGAGCTGAGGAAGATTTCCCTCTGAAGAAGGTTCCCCCTCTTTGAGGTAAGGTGGAGGGGGTAGATCAAACCAAGGAGGCCAACTAGGGAAAAACAAAGCACATTGAGACAGAGCATTTACATACAATTCCTTGTTAAAGTTTTACTTTTCACATTTGTTCACATTACCATCACAAACCTCAATGTTTTATGTTATCAAGGTTTTACAACAGACCAATAAAAAGTACAATATAAATGCAAAAGAGAATTTTTTTTTACAAAAAAATCTGACAAGTGTGGCGTGTCTTTACATTTAGCCCCCCCTTGCTCCGATACCTGTAAATAAAATCCAGTGGAAGTGAACCACAAGCATTAATCAGTAAGACAACCAGGAGGCCAATTGTAGCTCTAGAGGAGCTGCAGAGATCCACAGTTCAGATGGAAGAATCTGTTGACAGGACAACTAATAACCATGAACTCCACAAATCTGTATTTTATGGCAGAGTGGTAAAAAGAGAAAGTAATTGTTGTGAAAAGCCGTAGGAACCCTTGTTTGT
The DNA here is from genome assembly GCA_036173005.1 of Crenichthys baileyi. NCBI lineage: Eukaryota > Metazoa > Chordata > Actinopteri > Cyprinodontiformes > Goodeidae > Crenichthys > Crenichthys baileyi. The sequence continues at coordinate 346,471 of JAHHUM010000592.1, forward strand.
CATGCGAAAGAAGGTTCTCTGGTCATTTGGGAGCATAATAAAAGGTGTTTTTCAATATGAATGCACACACTTTTTTTCACAATTGTTTTTTTTTTTTTTTACACACTAAAAATATTCAAATTATTTTGTGTGAAACATTTTGCACCTCTTTTGTTCCATTTCACAATTATACAATACTTTGTGTTAATCTGTCACACAAAATCTTAAGAAAATCCATTAAAATTCATGGCTGTAATGTGAAGGAATGTGATAAAACTTCAGGAGGTAGGAAAGCTTTGGCAAAGCACTGTAAACAAACATAGAAAGCAGAAACATGACAAAGAAATAATCCATCTGAGGAATTTATTTCAGGAAACCTGTGATCTTATGAAACCTTTCCTTATCGCTGAAATATTATGGTGCGTTCCATTTGTACTCTGAAGTTGGAATGTCCAGAAATTTCAAGTAGAATGCCCTTCAGAGTTGTAATTGCGAGTTGGAAAGTCAGAACAGGACCATACCCGACTTCCAAATTCAAGACGGCTGCTACTCGCATCAACACTGTAAAACGTTTTTACGGTGACTGTTTTTAGCAGTTCTGTTTTTTTTTTATGTAACATTTAGTCAGTCGTACAGGTACTACTTTTCAGTAAGACATGATGTATCAATGGTGTTTTTGTGCATGGAATACTACGTAGAACAGTGTTTATTGTCATTGTTATAAGACTGATGTTACAGTTGCTAGAACTCGGAGAAAACGTAAACTACAACTTTTCAGTTCCGACTTCCGAGGTTAATGGAGCGCACCATTAGTCCTCAAATAAAATTGCTAAGCTACCAAATGTTTTCTGTTGTCAGTTGTGTTTTATTTAAGCAAATTTTTAAAATGCTAAATTCCTCCTCATTTATTATTAACTCAGTATGCAACAGATTAGAGGCTTTAATGAATACCATTACAAATTAAATACAAGCTCAACAGGGTAAGAAGGTGACACATGCTCCTGATAGGGACCAGATTACATTTCTGTGCAAGGGAATCTTTGCACACCACAGTTTATATTTTCTCTTGGTTTGGTTTGTTAATATTTATAAAGAAGATAACCCTAACTGACCAGTCCAGGGCAATGGATGGATGGAAAACCCTAACCACACCTACCCTTCAAGGAGTTTAAAAGATTATCATTATTCCTTTTACCTGACATCCAAAACTGATTCAGAGTATGAAGGAGGTGAGTCCAAGGAAACTGAGGAGGGATGTACGGTCCCAGATAGCAGATGCAAAGCTTGAGGAGTTGGGTTGTACTGGCCCACCACGTTGTTAGAGCCAGAGGAGAGACCCGGACCTCCGGCATGAACGTGACCCTGGTCCAGGATAACAAGACGGGACAGCAGGAGGGGCTGGTGGTGTTGCGTGCCCCCTCTTACGCTCCTGGGCAGCAGGACGCTCCGTTTCCTCTGGTGATGAAGCACCAAAGCTAGCAGTGCCACCACCAGGACAAAGATGATGCCGCTGCCGATGACGCCGTAGGTAATGCTGGGGTAATAGCGCAGACTATGGTCCAGTGTCACAAAGCCAGGAGCTTCTGCGTGGGAGAAGAGGGAGATGAAGAGAAAACAGATGATGCAGATGATGGGGGCATGTTGACTGATAAAAACAGGGAGGATGAGAGGTAGGAAGGAAGGATTTAGAGACAGAGGCTGAGGAGACAGCAAGATGAGCTGGGGAGATGAGGAGCTGGGGGGAACAGAGACAAGAGCGAAGGAGACAGCCGTGAGTACCAAGCAGTAAATTGTTTTCACGATCATTTTGAAATGTATTCAAAGAAAAACAGTTCCTCTTGGAGATGAGAGGTGAGGCCCAACGAGCTCTGCGATACATAAAATACATAAAGGACAAATCATGAATCAGTCCTGAGATATGCTGCGGGCCCCTACATTAAAAATATGAAGCTAACTTTTTAATATGAAGGAACCAGAACAGAGAGAAAGACTAAATGAGTCTTTGTGAGGACAAAACCACCTCCAGCACACTGAGATCAAATGTAACATGTTCTGGATCAAAGATGAGAGAAGGCCTGCAGAACACCAGGGGCTGTCACAAATTACCATGTTTGTCACAGGGACAGAAGGCAAAACACTTGGAAGCGCAGGGAACTTATTGCAAACAATGGGACCTGCGGCTAGCAGTAACAAACTCAGAGCAAGCCAAACTACTATCTTAAAATAGGAGAGGGACAACTGTAAAGGCAGAGAGCACCGCAGCTTATTATCCTGGATAGAATGAGGGAATAGCACATTTCCACTGACTGATATTACAGTGAGAGAATTTCAATCAGCCACTCAGAATGGGGCTTGTGTAAAGGGTGTTTCAGCTTATCAGCCAACACCGCTGTTGTATTAAGCAGAGGATAGGAGCGAAGGGAAGGAATCTTATTTATTACCGAGCTGCAAAAAGCATGTCCTAATGAGGAACAAGCTACATTAAAGCTTTTTACAGTTGCTGTTTCACTTCAAATTAAACTTCTGCCTTAGGGGACCGCAAACATCAAACGTCTGCATGTCTCATAAAAAAGCTTAATACACTCAAAGGAATACTTTCTAAGCTTTGTCTTCCAGGCTTCTGTGATGCTACTTAAAAGTTCTTGTGCATAACCTAAAACGTAAACCAGTCTCTGTCTACCAGCCATCAAGCAGGCAGTTGGGGATATTACCCAGAATGCTTGCCAGGAAATGACCATTACCGGATATCTCAAGTTTAAATCAATGGTCTGAAAAACACTTCCATCTGGAAGGATCGGATTTCAAAAAACAGCAAAGCAAGGAAGCCATTTTGCAGCTTTTTTGAGCATCCCAGGCTCAGATACACTTATGGGCTTATAAAGAAGATGGTTTTTGAACCAGTTCCACGTTTACAAGAATAGGCTTACAGTGCAGAGAGAGTAAAAACAAAATAAAGCAGACCAATGTGACTCATTCTGAGCCATAGTCATATTGCAGTTTGAATGTTTCTTAGGAGATTGTTTTACACTTTGTTTATGCACTGGAACTGAAATCATGCACATAGCATTTCCAGAAAAACCTGGAATGTAGCGCAAATATATACAACAAAATGAAATTCACTTTATACAATTTATGCCTGTTTGTGTGTTGCCCTGCGATGGACTGGCGACCTGTCCAGGGTGTACCCTGCCTCTTGCCCATGTTGGAGATAGGCACCAGCTCCCCCGCGACCCACTATGGAATATGCTGTAGGAAATGACTGACTGACTGACAATTTATGCCACATGTATATTTAAAAACAGTGATCTACATATGTGTGGCTGCAGCCTCTTCTAGAGCCAGATGTTTTTGAAGCAGACCACGATAAGGCCAGACGTTGATTAGCTAAATCCTGACTTGTCAAAGTGGTAAAAACCATACCCAATGCAGTTACAAATTAATGGATGATCAATACGACAGGTCCTGTTGCAAGCAGCTCATACCAAAAAAGTCTAGAATAAAAGAGTTTGGTCCATATTGTTTGGTCCAAAACTGCAAAAGTATAAAAAGTCAAGGGGTGGTCACTGTCTAAGGCTGAATCATATTTAACACCTTGCCCCTTAATATTTGCCCTTAATCTTTTTTTTTTCTAAGTAGGGTGTTCCAATTTTTCTGTGGAGTAGGGGAGCTAAGGGAAACAGCCTTGCAGCTCATGAAAAGGCAAACTATTTAGGGTCCCTCTTTGATAAAAAGGGATGGGGGCTGCATTTGCTAATCCCCTGACAACTGAAAATATTTTTTCAGTTAACATATTCTTTTTACACAGTCAAGACTGTAATGTCTGATTTAAAGTGCTGCAGTATTTTATATATATCATTAATTATACTTCTTAAAGAATCATTTACCATAAGGACATATATATACACACACACA